>CATNTY010000025.1:0-36541 GCA_950295325.1 Polytrichum commune
GCCCATGCCAATGTGGGCTCTTACTTTGTGTATGTAGATATTGTGGGAGGTCCAATACATTTGGGGTACAATTGTTGCTATAAGTAGTTTCTATAGGTGTTGTTGCGATGATGGGTGTTTAACGTGATCATTTATGAGAAAATAATTATTGAGGTTGTATGTGAATATATGTTGTCTAGTTGGGTTCTCGTGTGGTATTGTGTTAGGAGTAGGAGGTTCTGGTCTAGTAGGATATTGTTTGGGTTTAGGATTTTCTTCCTTGTGCCATGTGGGGTTTTCCATTGGCTTAGGTATTGTAGTTTGATGGTTTGTGCCCCTTTCATTTGTCTTTTCTTATGGTGGTTTTGGTGTTAATTATGGCGTGGATTTTTGTTGTACATAGGGTGAGGCATAGTGGGATGTTTGGGGGTATGTATGTTGTTTAGTGGTGTTTGATGTGGGTTGCAAGTGGGACGGTGTGGGCAAAGGGGGAGGGGTGGCAATAATGAGTGGCGCTATCAGAGGGCATCTAGGATGGTTTTGGGTGTGTGTTTGTATTTGGTATGGAATTCTTCGGGGGTTATGATAGCCAAGGTTGCTTTGTTTTGGATTTGTGGTAGTGTTGTGATGCCGTACATGTATAGCTTGTCGAGGTATTGTTGTGATTTGGCCTTTATGTTTGTTGCAAGATTGGTGTATGTTGAATTGGATCATCATTTTTGTTCAAGGGGGGAGGTGCGTTTTAAAAGGATCGAGCGGTATCAATGTTTGTGTGGATTTCGTTCTCCCTTTCTAGTAGGAATAGGGTTTGGGCTATGGGTGATCTATTGCAAGTTTGGTGTTTGAGTTTGGGAGGTGGAGTGAGCCTCCATATTTGGTGGAGATGTATTTGGTGAGACCTTGGTAGACCAATGAGAGTTTTCAAGTCACCTTCGCAAAATTCGGTGCCATACATGAAAGTATGAAGCACTAAAGCCTTGAATAGGTAAGATTTGAGTTCCCAACATGTGACGATGACTACCCCTTCAATCCTTAAAGTTCCCATCAAGGCTTTCATACACGTGATTCCTCGCCATTTACTAGATGACTCAAAGTAATCACGTGAATAAGACAACAATGTGACATGTGATCAAAGACCATTCCATATAGATGTAGGAATGTTGAAGTTAAATGCAAAATTGAAGACTTGAAGTTTGATACCAACCCGTAACCCATAATCCCTAAGATTTTACATCAATTCCTATCAAAGTGAAAGAAAACAATCTTGATGTAATGGATACTTTACTTCATGTTTTGATTCCTTTAACAAGAAATTTACAAAAAAAAAATCAAAACTCAGAAAATTGACATGTAACTTGTCACTTTTTTATACTCTTTCAAAACAAGGTCCAATGTTGCCCAAATCAAGCCTCTACTCATGTATGTGTTATGATCTTGCAATTTGTTAAACCGCTTATGATTACATGGTCTTTTCTTACTTCACGCGTTTGACATCTACATGGTCAATTGTTTTACTTTATTCCCTATGTTTATTTATACTTTCTTAAAGAAGAGGCTTCAAGGAGACTTGAACCCTTTCCAGACATTTAGGGTTGAAAGTCTTCTAGACTATTGTTCACCTTATCACTTATTAGCTCATTCTATGATCATTGTCTTGCAATAAAATGAGATACTTCTATCACAATTTGTTCTGTTTTGAAAAGTGATGAGTTTTGAGTTGGATTATTGGGCGAATTGATATATGGGATGAAAACTTGAACTTTTAACATCTCATGTTTAGAATCTAGAAAGGTGATAGATTATGTCCAATATAAGTGTTGTGTCCATAATAGCTGCACATAATTTGTAAGTTTTCATTTGGATAGGATCACATGACATGTAGCCACAAGTGGGGGACAATATGCTTGCATATCAATACTCATCACTGGACTTTTAACATCTCATGTTTAGAATCTAGAAAGGTGATAGATTATGTCCAATAGAGGTGGTGTCCGTAATAGCTGCACATAATTTGTAAGTTTTCATTTGGATAGGATCACATGACCTGTAGCCACACATGAGGGACATTATGCTTGCATGTCAATACTCATCACTGGACTTTCAACATCTCATGTTTAGAATCTAGAAAGGTGATAGATTATGCCCAATATAGGTGTTGTGTCCATAATAGCTGCACATAATTTGTAAATTTTCATTTGGATAGGATCACATGACCTATAGCCACAAATGAGGGACATTATGCTTGCATGTCAATACTCATCACTGGACTTTTAACATCTTATGTTTAGAATCTAGAAAGGTGATAGATTATGTCCAATAGAGGTGGTGTCCATAATAGCTGCACATAATTTGTAAGTTTTCATTTGGATAGGATCACATGACCTGTAGCCACACATGAGGGACATTATGCTTGCATGTCAATACTCATCACTGGACTTTTAACATCTCATGTTTAGAATCTAGAAAGGTGATAGATTATGTCCAATAGAGGTGGTGTCCATAATAGCTGCACATAATTTGTAAGTTTTCATTTGGATAGGATCACATGACCTGTAGCCACACATGAGGGACATTATGCTTGCATGTCAATACTCATCACTAGACTTTCAACATCTCATGTTTAGAATCTAGAAAGGTGATAGATTATGTCCACTATAGGTGTTGTGTCCATAATAGCTGCACATAATTTGTAAGTTTTCATTTGGATAGGATCACATGACCTGTAGCCACAAATGAGGGACATTATGCTTGCATCTCAATACTCATCACTGGACTTTTAACATCTCATGTTTAGAATCGAAGAACGTCATAGATTATGTCCAATGTAGGTGTAGTGTCCATAATAGGTGCACGTAACTGATAAGCTTTCATTTGGATAGGATCACAGGACTTGTCGCCACAAATGGGGGACACTATGCCATTATGTCATAACGAATCGCTGGACTTTTTAACAAGTGGAGTGGTCGAATATGGGATGCCAATCCCTCCTCGAGCTGATCCTCAAATACGAATTATATGGGCATTTGGTCGGTTATTGTTAAGAACCTGGAATTCAGAGAGGCCTGCCCCCCTTCCTTTAGCCTTTTGGGTACACATTTGGGCTGAGGACGGGCACTTTCCCCAATCAATCGCTGCTTAAAGCACATCCACATTGTCCCAAATGAAGGAGAAATCCGGGAAATAACGGTTGCCCACGCTTATCCGGTTAGAATATTGAGGGGAATACTCTAGCTCAACCCGATACCCAAACCGTATTCACATCAACTTTTGGGCATTGTGTTTTTATTATAACGTGTGAGGCCTCATAATATATGGTGGGCGATCCCACCTCCACACACGGTTTTGACCAATGGATCGGATTGGGAGCTGTCTTATTTGGTTAGCAATTGAAATATGTGCAGCATGTCGCCTGGAGGTCAAGATGCAAAAGTTATGAGACAAAGTGAGGATTCTCTTTCTCTTCAAGTGATCACATAGGCCCTCCCGATGGCGTCGAGTGTCCAAGGTGGGTTACTTCTTTGCAATGCTTGTTTCTCTTTACGTTGTGGTGTGTCATACTTCGCAGAACCCAATTCCAAACAAACTAGTGGAGATAATTTGGAGTTAATTTTTGAGAATTTTTTAAAATTTTCCCAAAGCCGGCCAGTTTTCTCGAATGAACCACACCAGCATATGCAATTAGGTTGCCTCATTACCCATGCGAATCACTTTGGGTACATCACCATTCTACAAAAAGTCATAACTTTGCTTATTCATCCATATGGCTGCCACAAAAAAGTCGCCTTGTGTTTTGTTATTGTGATAATGGGTGGTAGTGAATATTCAAAATAGTACGGAATGTCCATAAATTAATGCAAGGCAACCTAATTGCACATAGCAGTGTACACATTGCTCATTGTGCCATAACCTCAAAATAAAGAATATACTATGTTAAATACCTAAATTCTTCTTCTTCTTCTTCTTCTTCAAATTTATGATTTATGATTTATATTTTTTAACAAGTGCTATTTCAAACTAGTTGGCTTGTAGTAGTTGTTGGTTCACCCCGTACATTGATCCAAACAATCAATCCTTCGAGAGCATTCATATCAACTTATGAGAGGTGCCTATATGCCATCGTACTCCACACGTACTGCATGATACCACTGGCATCATGTTTGTCTATGAAAGAGGAGAACCGACCGCTAGTTGCCGATCAACTGGTTGAGCTAGAGAAATACCCAATAGAAATTCAAGACTTTCAGTAATAAGATAGACATACGGAAAACAGTGAAAACAGTGAAAAAACTGATTCGGCCAGAAAGAGTCAGTCGCTTGAAATTTGTGCAATGTTTTTCAGAGATGGAGTAGAGGAAATGATCAGGAATGCAAGTTGTTTCATAAATTAATTCCATGTTAATAATCGGTCGCATTTTTTTAAAAGAGGCAAGTAAGTCAGAATCCCTATTTGTACACTAGAGTCTCCCTAATTTGAGCATCAAAACATCCTACTCTAGATACAACTGCACACAAAATGGTCAACTCAATGACACCCAAAATTGATCGCAAGTGGTGTGAAACAACATCTATCTGGCCAATTATTGCATCCCACCTATCAGTGCATTCTTTTCAGGCCACCACTTTTATAATTAGCCAATTTGGGTCCACACAAGAATCATTTTGTCCCTAGTCTAGTGCATCAGTAATGGTCATTCATCATTTCTTATTTTTTCTAACTTCTTATTGGTCATTTTGGAAAATAAAATTGGAATATGCCTCAAATTAATACAGAAAAACCGAAAGATCACAACACGTAACTAGCTGCACTTTAAAATACCAAGCTTTTGACCAATAATGCCCAAATATATCCTTGGACACTGATGCTTGTAGCTTCACCCAAGCCCAACATGGTGAATTCTAATGTATGCAATTATAGGTGATAGTACCGTATCAATAAGCAACATCAACAATGATATTAAAGAACTTAGCCATAAACATCAAAATTGTAATACTAGTAAAATATTGGTATTTGGTGGATGTGTCAACGTGAGAACTTTTTGTATACTCTAGTCAATATCACTTTAAACCATATTGATATTGGGAACAAGTTTACCCAGGTATAAAGGTTCTTGCATGGTATATAGAGCCCAAAGTGTACTAAACAATATTTTGTAAAATATTATGTTGGTATCAAAAACTTTGCAATTTGCAATATAGATACTAAATGGTAAAGATAGAAAGATGATACCAGTCTAACATTACTGTTATCATTGTTGCATTGGTATCACCTTGATTTATACCACTTGAGTATGTTATGATATATTTGTTTTTGCATTTTTTGGGGGGATACTGGTAGGGTACATACCAATGTTGGTTTGATAATCACTTTTTGATACCATTTAGGTCTATATACCGTGCAATAACTTACATACCTAGGCAACATCGTCTATGCAATAACTTATATACCATGCAATAACTTACATACCATAGGTATCAATATTGGTTCGGGTGATATTGTCCCAGACAATAATTCGGGCATATAAAGATTCTCTCACCTTGACACACCTACTAAATACTAATACTTGACTGTTATCACAATTTTGATACCCATGGGTAGCCACTGTTAATGATGTTGATTCTTGATACCACACTTTCACCTATATACCATATTAATTGTTTTACAAAAGGATACTTTATAAATTGGTTCATTTTTATATCATTGGGATCTATATATGTTGCAAGAACCTTTAAACCTAGGTTAGAGTAGTTTAGTATCAATATGGTATTATGATGACAATGAACCAAACAATAATGCGGGTTTAGAAGCATAGGTTCTCATCTTGTAATAATCATCAAATATCAATATTTCAAAGGCATTAAACTATGATATTGGTTGAGTAGAGTTTTTGATGCCACTATTATTGTTGTGTATCAAGGGAGCCCATGAGTGCTCAAAGAGCCTCCGGTCTCTAAATACCTAGAATCAAATGCAAACCCCAACAAGAATGGAGAAAGGGTCATTATTGAGGACTATACCTATGTCACCTATGGATGAAAACATGAATTGGATGAAACTAACACATGTAGTGTCAATTTTGTCTCTACACCCTAGGGCCCTTTTTTTTGTCCATCTACCTTTACTTCATCATTATTAATTACTTTTTTTAAATGTGCACACTAGAGAAAAATATTACCTCTCTCTCATGCATACTATGTACAATAATGCCTCAAACAATACTCCTTTCTTGCACTCACAATAATTCATACATGGTATAAAGGGTCCAACCCCTAGGTATGCTACGAATGTTGTGTGGGTATAAATGTTCAACCTAAGTATCAATTTGGGCGTGTGTACATGTATAGGATATCCGACTACGGGTATCACATCCTTCCACACCAAGATTGATGCTCACTTGATATTAGAACATAAATTTCAAGGTATCAACTCTATTTCCCTAGATAATTGGGGGCAATTTACGAGAGGACTTTCAATACCATGACTTGTTGGCTATCGGTTTCTAATCTCTCTTTTAATACCCTTATATGAAGAAAAGAAAAGAAAAGAATTCATAATTCATATTAAACAACGAAAGATGTGGTGGTGGTGAGGTCGGCACCTCATTTTTTCCACCAAAGAAAAGAAGAGAGGATAATAAGATGGAAAGGTGGACGGACATCGATTGCAAAAGAGATTTGATTTGGTTTGGTGAGTTAACAACTTCATCGCTTATTGGAATAGTTTAGTTGTTACTTGGAGAGATAGACCCAAGACGGACATCATTCTCAATGCCCTATGGGGCCCTCTTTTGGGTTTGTTGCAGTTTCCTCTTGCAATAAAATTTGTTTCAAATTGTACCTAGAAAAAATTAAAAACAAAAGCAAGTGGTGGGTATGATGGAGGAAACCCGGGGGAGGTGGCAAACATGGAATTGAGGTGGTAGATATGGCATGAGTGGGGAGATAGTGGGCATGGACATACATACATATAGTGGGTACACATGGGCATAGAGGCATATGGCTGCATGGACTTTAGGGTGGGTTTCCATTTTTGTCGATGACCCACTAGATTCTAGATAACAATGGGTTGGGAGTGTTGTTACAAAGATAACACAAACAATCAAACAACCACATTGTGGTTGCTTTTTCAAAATGTGGAGGTTTATGACAATGGGCCACTAGACTTCCACACGCCCACTAAACACATAAGACAAACGGACTAGTTGGCACATACAAACCCTACACCACAAGATTTCAACCACATTTGTCCTTATTCCTTCTAGAGTTTGGTGGGTGAGCAACATACATGGAAACCTACCCTTAGGGGATCGGGGTAGGCCAAGATATTAATTCATATACACGGATCAAACGGGCCAGGAGGGCCATATAGTTGCTTGGGCTTAGGGGTTTGGGGTGCATGGATATTGGTACATATGCATGGGTGTAATGAACTAGGATGGCACGTGTCCAAACTAGTTTACACATAATGGAAGATGGCAGTGAGGATGTTGGCCCACCATTCCCCACCATTCTTGCCTTTAGAAAATAAACAAATAAACTCTTCAAAGAAACAGAGGGCCACATGCCAAAGATTGCTCCCCACAACAAACATATGACCACCAAAAAAAAGCAAATGTGCAAAAAGGGGAGGGGGGAGGGGACTACAAGTGCAAAAGGTGGGTGTGGTGGGGGAAACCTGGAGGAGCTTGCTCAAAATTTGTGCCATCATATAAGGGAAGTCAAGTAAGAGCCTGTCCCCCTATAGATGTATAAACAACAATTGATTATCAACTTACTCTCACTAGACTAAATTGAGATCTCTGATAGTAATGCCAAAGTTGCATATGCTAAAACAAGAAATTTCCAAACTACAAAAGATTCGCATTGCCCAATGTTTCCACCTTCCACTTACATGAAACACACAAATCCCTTGGGCACGAGGGCTTGGACAATGTCAATGTCTCGACGTTGAAGCTTTCCCCGAGTTTCCTGACTACTGGTCTACTGCTGCTGAAGCCAGAGCTTCAGACCCCGGATCTTTACAGCTTTAAAGCTGGGATCTAAATTGCTTTTGTGCATTCCAAGTGCGCTTGCTCATGGGTTTCATAACTTCCACTGTGCCACAAGTTGCACCCAAAACAAAATATAACACACACACACACACAAGAACTGAGTACCCTTGGTACAGAGGGAGTCGGTGTGGTGGCCTGCTTTCATTTTGTCGGAGGACTGCAAGGCAATTTGACTTCAGCCAAAACGTGGCTCCACCATGAGAGTAGGAATGGTTCGTGAGATATGAGGACAACATCGGCATGCATCAAAAGAGAACCTTTAAGGTACGTCTACCCATAACCAACACTGAACCTAAAACTGACACTAGGTATGTACCATAATCATACATTTGGGGGCGTGACCAAAATCAAGACTTATGTTGGCCACATGTATTTCCTGGGGTCGATAAAAAAACCAACAATGCTGGAGAAATATCGAATGGGTATTTTGAATCGTGATGATTTGCCATCCAAGTGTTTGCTCAAGGGCTCGATGCCGCGATGTCAAGACCTTTTCAAGTCCACTACTTCTATGAACTGAAGGTTTCAAAGTTAGCAAGTGGAAGAAGGGGGGGGGGGACCTTCATGGAGCCATGTTTTTTTTATGGAAAGAAAGATAAGGAGAAAGTGAGCATTGGTGGTTTTCCACCGATGTGAATTTGAGCTTATTAATGTTACCATGTTCAAGAGCTCCCTTAGTATAGGATAGGACATAGTGCTTACCTTTCAACCATGGAAAGAATTGCAGAGAATACTCTCCTCTCCAACAATGGTTCTTCCAAGATTTTCCAATGGTTCTTGTAGACCTTCGTCCCCCCCAACAAACAACCATTCATGACCACTCTTTCCAATGTTGTTCATGAAGAGTGCTATTGTGTTTGCTATGATGGTGGAAAAATAAGATGCCGAATACTACATTGAGGATGCACATTTAAAAGTTGTGCACTTATGTATAGGATGAAGGCAATTGAAGAGGGTGCTTGTGGATTAGAGGGTTTGGGAACGAGGGCTGGAGACCGAGTTCTTGATCCAAAAGTCCAAACGCACCCAAGGCAACTCATCTCTAGAGGAAAACTAGGCATTCCCATATCATTTCGCTTGATCATGAACCATTGCAGTAAATTTTGCCTTGGACGCTTCTCTTGTGGTTGTAAGGAGAGATACATTGTCATATTTGATGTCATCTTGGCACCATATACAATACTCTACCCTCACCTCATATTGGTGGATCAATGGCAAAGATGATCTCCCTTGATGATGAACGAGGAACCTATTTAAATAGGTTTCCATCAAATCCCGGTAGAGTACATAAGTCCGCCATTTGTTCCATGCTTGTTCAATTTTAAAATCATTTAACATGTTATTATCCAATAAGAATGCTCAATATTTGACTTTTGTTTTTTTTTGTTTTAAATGAAAAATGTGATGTCCCCTCCCACTTGCATAATTGTCCCAATACATAAAAAGGTGGTCACAAAGGTTGTGGATTCAAACCTTAACACCATCACATTGTAGTAGGTCATTAGGTTATGATTATTGCATCCTACCATTTGTAGTTCTCAAGGCGAAGGAGTGTATTAAACATGTTAGTGACAAAGAGGAGGAGCAATGGAAGACGATAGGGGTAGTTATGGAGCTTCTATACATGGATCCACATTGACTACAATGAATGTGCTCATTACTTTGTGGGCATTGATACGTGTGAGTAATATCCTCTTGTACTTCCATCTATGCCCAGAGCCTTTAGTTTCTAAATTTCCCGCAATGCCTCCATCAATTCGTTTCTCAAACCTACTTGAATTCTAGAAATATAGTCCAAAGCATGCTCAATACTTGGAATGTGCTTGCATTCTGTTTTTTAGAGATTGAATGTTGAATCTAACGACAATGTTAAATATTATCTCCACACTCATGCCAAGCTTCCAATTGTTGATTTTAAGAGTAAAATAAAGCATTCATTAGGTTGATTGCACTTTGTGAACTTTCCACTCGCGTTTTTATTAAAAAAAAACGTTATTATTTATGTAAAAAACCACGGTTATAGGATATTAATGGGTGTATCTCCAAATATTTTGCCAACCTCATTGCTCACAAGTACCGTTTAAATGCTAGTACTCCCTTGCTCTCGACAGTATACAGGATAGTGGGGACTACCAAAATTGCTCTCTCATCCTTCTTGTTTTTTGAGTCTATCTTGTCTCTCATTTTTTCTCATGAGCTCTCTTTAACTCAACCTCTTGGGGCAGTTGGAGGACTTAGAGACTTTTGTTTTGCTTAGAGACTTTGGGGTTATATTTCAGGGAGAATTGAGGGTCATAGACATCAGTTGAATTCCCAACCAATTTTGTGTATGGAGCATAAGTAAGAATATGCGTAAAAGTGTTATTGAATTGGATCTAAAAACTAGACAATTAGTGGGTGTGTTCTTGTTGGTGCTCTCCTTGCACCTATTGGTGTTGGTTAGGATTGAGAGATTCACTCCCTTTTGGAGTATGTTCGTGAAAGGGCACATGGGACAGAGGAATCTTTGTTATCCACACTTGCATTGAGAGAGCTTACTTATCTTCATGAAAGTGAGTCTAAATCTGAACTATAGGGGTGTTATGGAAGAACATTAGAGTTTGTAACATCTAGAGGACACATGTTCACCATTGTTGGGCATGGAGAGGCTCAACAGTCTAGATCTACACGGGTCCAAACACTACGGGTTTAAAAGGGTTCGTAACCACCAGGCTTAATGTGCACATGAAAGCCTCTAAAGATTGTAGCAAAAGCAAGTTGACATGACAATGCACACCAGTTAGAAACAAAATGACAACAACAAGGTAAAATTTGGTAGCAAAGATTCACCATGTAGACAAAAAAAAATGCGCAAGTCATCATCAACACATGTTCTTTGTGACATGACATGATGACCAAAGGCCGAGTCACGTCCATTTGCACATCCATCCCTACTCACTATCACAACAAAAGCTAACCTCCATCACAATCGGGAAGTGACCACTAACATCAAGCAATTGTGAAACATGATAATCACAAATGGCTATCAAATAGTCCTTTGAAAAGACGAGGACATCTTCGTAACTTATTGTTCTCAATCCCTACTTTGGTAACTTGACGAAAAATATCCTCATGCTTGCACAGGATGTTTGGAAGTCAAAGACTGAATCTACTAACACTAATACTTTATTCTTTGATGATAACTTTCTTCTAGATAGTTTGTTGGTTTGTTTGATGGTTAGTACAGTTAAAGGTGGCGTGAAATTCTCGTGTGCATGAATTGGAGTGGCTTGCATGTTGCTTGTTGTGGATGTATATTCTGTAATTTATTTATTTTTTCTGGTGGTGGTAAGTTTCAAAGTCTTGGAGATGACTTGGGAATGATGTAAAGTATTAATTGGGTTCGTTACGGATGATATATATATCCCGACTGCACTCCCTATACGTTATCTCTGTACCCAATTGCAAAGTAAATTGTCCAGGGAATTGAATCAAGATGCAATGGATATGCACTTGGGATATCCACAACTACTTGGCTTTTATTACTAGGTATTTGGTCGTCTTGGGCCTGGGGAGATTCTATGTCGAGCAACATGGGTCCTCGGCAATTGTCCCGTGTCCCTGGAAATTTGTCCCCCACCACTACTTCTTGCAAACCTACCACATTAATAAATGTGCATTGTGCATTCACCAATACAAGAGGATTGCTTACAAAAACTCTAGCAGAAACACGGCTATATCAAAATCGACGCTCATGCAACATTTTTGATTGCCCCAAAATTGAATGTTTCAATACCACTTGAACATTTCTTGAACATTATGTTTTACATTAATTACATTGCTCCACATAAATGGTTTGGTCGAGTTTCCTAATCGGCTTTTGATCGATAAGGTGACCAGTTGGCCAACCTACAACAACAACAACAACAACAACAACGATCAACAATCAACGATCAACCTATTTTTCCCACTCAGGGATGTGCATATGAATGTGAAGTGGCCTTGGACTGTTATGCCCTCCCTTAATGTGATGTGACAACCTCTATTGTGTTACTAACCACAGTTACGAGTTTAGTCTTTTAAATTTTGGGTCGATTGCTACTAATAGTCGAGTTAAAAACAAGCCAAAAAAACCTTGAAAAATTCAAAACAAATTTGGGTTGTTTGATTTGTCAATCAACAATCTAGAGGCCCATTTTTTCCATCTTTATCTTGTGAAGTTGACTATATTGACAAATACTACCTAGCAGTCAACCTAGTAGTTGACTAGGGGGTTCATCATTCTAGTTTGCCTTGTGTAAACTAAATGACCCCCCCCCTCCCCAATGATGTGACAAACGCCAACATGCAATGCATTATGCATGTTTAAAATTGATTGGTTGCCTTATTGGTCAACTCAATTTTAAAGGTTTTAAGAGCATTCAAAGGACATAACATTATTAAGCAGTGTGCGTTTGTTCATGTGGATCCCAAGAATATAACCATGGGATGTTGCAACTAATGCACATTCACATTGAATTTGCACTAGTTGCAACATCCATGATTATATTCTCGAGGCCCACATGAATGAACGGACACTGCTTAATAATGTTATGAAAGTTTTGAAACAAAATATAAATTTTTCTCCCTGCCCCCCATCCCAACCTCCTATCATATCTAAGAGCATCCTCAGTCGGTCTAGGTAAAGCTCACTGCAAACCAAGACCTATCTTGCTTAAAATTGCTCAAAATTTAGAGGGAGTGCACCAAATCTTGCTTAAAATGGACAGATCCTCCCACACTCCCTCTAAATGTCAAAAATTTGGAGGGAGTGTGGGAGGATCTTTCCATTTTAAAGCAAGATTTGGTGCACTCCCTCTAAATTTTGAAAATGTGGTGTTTTCAATGAGGGATTTCACCTACGTCAAATTTTTACAATTCTTTTTTCTTGAGAAATATCTCACGTTTATTTAGGTGTGCTTCTAATGATGGTAATTTCAGTTTCTAATTTTAGGTCAGTCAAAAGATAGGTTTTGGTTTGCAGTGAGCTTTACCTAGACCGACTGAGGATGCTCTAACAACATTGCTTGTGACTTGATTTCCAAGACTGAAGTTTTGCATTCACCCTAACCACCTTAACCCATAAAGGACCATACTGCCATATCTAGGTTTTAGCAGTTTTTTTTTTTTTAAAAAAAAATTATAATAATAATTAGGTCCATAGACTTTATCTTAAATCCAAGTAGTGATTTGTAACAATTGGGGGGTTAATCTTGCCAAGTTTTTTACCTTCTGTAAAACATAAAAACATCTGACTGTAATTTTCTATTTTTAATAGGTTTGTAACCTATAGAAACTATAGTGACATTAAATTTCTTGGACAAGTTTTGAACATTTTTGATGCGGTTTGGCATTGAGGCAAGTAAATGTGGATAGGAGTAGTTAGAATTGGAATGAACCCAAAAGTTTTGTAAAAGTATATTTATTTCTTTCTAAATACATGCAACTTGTTATCTAACATGTGGATATGAGTACTTGGGAAATGTGTTTTCTATGGAATGAATTTCTCAAGCCAACCCATATTTGACATGTGGATGAAGCAAGGTTAGAGAATCATAATAAACAAACTCGAGAACTATTTTTAAATTTTTTTTTTACATGGGCTAAAAGCCTAAATCTACATTTGGAGGTCAAGAAGGCATAATGCTTCCTTGAAAAAAGAAATGTGATCACCAGTAACAAAACACAAGCCAAAACTAGATTCGGGCACCCCTTGGACTATTCCATGATTGGGTTTTCACAACATGATCTAAATGATTGAAACACTTTCAAATCCTATAAGAATAAAATATGCAATCATTACTACTTCATATCCAATCCGCAAGGTTGATTAAAAAATAAATAAGTCATAATCTACTTACCACTTAACGTTCTTGATTAAAAATGTGTAAATTGTTGTATACTCCACTTTACTCTATATGTGGTCCCTAAGGGGTTAAGCACGTATTTACCTTGAGTTACCAATCCATGTGCAACACGTGCTTGTCGATAACATTATTCGGCCTCCTTGGCTTGTTCCAAAGCTCAAAATAGAATGGGCACAAGAGCATTTCATAGGTATATGGGGTTTTGCTTGGGTTGCATTAAAAATGGCATGGAATCATAGGTTGCCGATGTCTCGTCTACTAATGTATATGGATTATAAGCTAAGATGTGGGTTGGCCAATTGGGCCACAACCCGGTTGTGAAGCAGATCCCACGTTATGACCCCCACTAGGCAGTTGGTGCCCCCAAGCAGCCATGGTGATATTCAACATGTCAATGATTTAAAATAAAAGGATTGTATTAGGCTTATTCTCACATAATCTTGAAGGAAATTTGTATCCACCATTGAAGGAGGTAGAAAAAAAATAACATCAGTTGTCCGACATGAAGTTGGTCCATTAGCCATCAACATAATATTTCCATGAGGAAATATAAAGAGGGTGGGGTAATGTCTATCTTGCAATAGGTGGAGCTACATTTAGATAAAATAAGTGTTGCTATGAAAGGGGGATCAATGTTTGGCGACTTTCGAGTTTGTGTTTATTAAGCATGATAAAGGTTAGGTAGTTAATAGCATTGAAGGCGATTGATTCCATGAGCTTTTGTATTTTGTGTTGGAAAATTGCCAGTTCATAAGGTGTGTGATGGATGGTTTGTGAGTGGTGCCTCTAATACCAATGGTGATAACCACGGGAGGGAGTGTTCCAACCTAATTGTTGGAGGTGAGGAATGATCATTTCATATTTTTCATGTTTATGGGTTGTAGCTTCTATGGGGAATATGTCATTGTAATATGTAAATGAGATGAATTGTACTGTGGGAGTTTAGGGCGGGGAGAATGGGGGTTATCAGTAGGTGATTTTTCTCTAATGCAAAGGATCTATAGTCTAAGGCGGGCTAGACATTTACAACAGAGGAAGAAACAAATGCATGGAAACATCAAGGAGGGTAATGTGTTATCCATTTGTCGATTATTTTGTTTTTGGTTGCGTGAGATGGGAGAGAAAAGTGGTAGCAAATGCACATGCTGCTTTATTATGTTGTTGGTGCAAAGGATGATAATGTGTTTATTAGTGCAACAAAAGATGTATATGGAGGCAAATATCATTGTGATGAAAGTGACAAAGGTTACAATGTGGGGAGAGGGTTGGGTTAAATGGTTCTTGTTTGCATTGATTACTCATATATCGACCATAGCAAAATTTGAGGACTTGTGTGATTTGGGCATTGGAGATACATCACTATGCCAAAAGCAGGTTTTTTTGACTACAGCAAGTTGACCGAACTAGACTAACTACTTACATGAGGACTACAACTAGTAAAAATAGATTCCCAAAAGATTCCCAGTCAAGTTGTAGTAAAAAATATGAGGACATCGAGGGGAGCAGCTTCGGGAACAAAATTTTACTCATTGGGTACGACCATGGTGACCAATTTGACTAGTTTTAGTCAATGTTGACTACATCAGTCGACGTCTCAAAAGACCACACTATAATCCCTCTTCATTGTAATCTGGCTCTTCCTCTCTTTCTTGCAGTGCTACATGAACGTCCTCAGCTTCTAGTACTGTGCAGCCTTCTAGCACCGGTGCGCCAGGTTGCACATCTTCGTTTAAAATATTAGATCTCAATCCACGGTAGTCTTCATCTCTGCCTAGAACTAAACTGAGGGTTTCAGGTCTCCTCTCAGATGTAGACGCCACTCTTGCACCTCGAGCTTCTTTCCTCAGCACAACTTTCCATTCGGGATTCTCCACATCATCCACAAAAAATACTTGTTGCACATGGAGGGGAAATGCAAAGGAGTCTGCCGAATATGGGATGACACGATCCAATTTGATTAATGTGAAACCGTAGTCGTCACGTTTCATTGTTGCTCCAGCACCCCGAAGGTTCGCTCTCACCCACGTGCAATACAAAACTATCAGCTCAAACTCTCCATAGTCTACCCCTATTATTTCTTCCACCCATCCTATGTATTCTAAATTTGCTGTCCGTGCATTTGTAGAACTGTTGCTCGCACGACATGCTTGCAAAAAGGTAGCTGCCACACCACTATCACACGTATTCATGTTTGATTCCACGCTACGAACCCGTATGTGGTTGCCGTACGCATACATTGACTTGTAGGACTTGGCGTATCTTGAGGGTGGCATTAGCAATGCTTGAACATCCATGGATACATCAGCCCCTTGGTTAATGTCATCTTGCACTACAACAGGAAACCAGGTTGTGAAGGCCTCCTCTTCCATGCTGCTTGGGTACTGCAATCTCCTACCCCGGTGTTGACGTCGCATGTATTCCCTTGACCTCTTCCTGCGGGTCATTTCTGCAACGTGCCGTCTACACCACACGCTCACATTTTGGTGACATTAATTACTTCAATTACCACGACACTATAATACAGCTTAAAAAATGCAGTGACTGAAAATAGTCATCCAAATAGCAATGATGACTCCATGTAGTTCTGCGAAGCATATCTAGTAATGCATTTAGTCACATTATGAATGCTTATGACTATCATGACTAGTCAACAATGTAGTCACATGAGCAACATGTCAGAGTACGTGAATTTACTCTCTGTAAACTTGCAATGGCTCCGCATTGTTCAGCACAAATTCATGTATCCAAAAACGTAGTTCGTCTGGCAACAACCTATGTCGCCCATTTCCTTCTATGACCTCGCTATTCATTGCATGTTCTTCTTTGTCGTCCCACACACGACGCTCACTTTCACAACAATGTTGCATATATTCAGTACAAAACCCCATTGCTTCATCCATGATGTAGCCTTGTGCCATAGAGCCTTCAGGATTGCTTCGAAGACGCACATATCCTTTCAGGGTTTTCAGGTACCGTTCCATTGGGTACATCCACCGGGTGTGCACTGGACCGCAAATTCTAACTGTTGTACCAAATGAATAGGCAAGTGGGACATGACATCGAAGAATACTGGTGGTAAGACCCTTTCCAACATACACATAGTAACGGCTGTCTCATTGAACAAATCAGTCATGCTTGAAGGGTCCACCGACTTCACGCACAAACGGGCAAAAACTCGGCATATCCGTATAATGGCAATTCGGACATCCTTTGGTAAGAGCGTTCGTAAGCACAATGGCAAGATTTGTTGCATTAGAATGTGGTAGTCATGACTCTTCATTCCTCGTAACTCTCCATCTTCTATAATTATTTTAGATAGTTGGCCCACGTAATTGCTAGGAGTCTTCAATCCACGGATGATATTTGTGAACACAGCCTTCTCTGCTCTCGATAGAATATATGGAGCTCTTGGTATCAACAACGTTCCCCTTGCACCACCAGGAACTGCGTGCAATTCCGGCCTAATGTTTGCTTCTGCTACATCCATCCGTACTTTGAGGTTATCCTTTAAACCCCAAATTGTCTTCATGATGTTCTCACATATGTTCTTTTCACAGTGCATTGCATTGAGCACATGCCGTATTGTAAGAGACTGCATACACACAGTCAACCCCATTAGTGGAATGATATCTGTACTCTTGGTCATCATATAGTATACACTATTATATTAGCATTGACTATGAGTAGTCCCACATATTTGACGACAGTCAACTTTGCATGGATGTGACTAGAAGTTGACTGCCGGCAGTCCTCCAAACCAATTTCTAAAGCTCTGAGTTATCCTTTGACTATTGTTAGTCTTATTTTAAGTCGTGAGGGTATAACAAAGGGTTATGATCTATACACTCACCTACCAATATGGAAGTGCAAATAATGCAGACAGTCTCTTCACGCCTGTGTCATGTACTGGATCGTTTAACCCTCCTGGTATGTTTCGTGGGGAGTCAGCCAACCAATTTTCTCTCCTCGTCGCATAACGGAGTATGTCACGGCCACATAGTTGTCTTGGCGGTGGACGGGTCTCCTGTGATCCATCAAACGCTCTCTGCAATCTTCGATATGGATGGTGCAGGTTCAGGAAACGATGATGTCCTAGATATACATTCTTCGTTAACGCTGCAGAACGTTGGGTTGTTACACTAGGACCGCATTCGGTGCACCCTCTGTACCCCTTTGTAACTTGCCCCGACACTAATCCATATGCCGGGAAGTCATGAATGCACCACATGAGGATGGCCTTTAACCTGAAATTCCTATTCACACTCTCCGTAGATGCATCTACTGCATCAACGCCTTCCCAAAGTTGCTGCAACTCCTCAATCAAAGGAGCAAGGTACACGTCCACGTTTTCAGATGTGACGCTCTCTTTCCCAGGAATGAGGAGGGCCAGCATTAAGAAAAACCGCTTTGTCACCATCCATGGTGGCAGATTGTAGCTCAGTAGTACAACTGGCCAAGTGGAATGACTTAGGGATTGGTTTGAGAACGGATTCACACCGTCTAGAGCAAGTCCTAGTCGTATGTTCCTTTCTTCTGACGCAAACCCTGGATATACGGAGTCAATGTGTTTCCATGCCTTCGAGTCCGGAACGCACTCCACATTGCCTACCCAATCCTTCCGTTCGGTATGCCACTTATTTAATTTTGCTAGAGATGTACACCGATACATCCTTCGCAACCGTGGTATGAGTGGAAAATGCCGCAAAACTTTCATTGGTGTCCTGTTTGACTCCGATTTGTACCTCAATTGTCCACACTTTGGACAATTCATTGCGTCTTCTAACTCCTTTCGGAATAAACAACACCCATTTACACAAGCATGTATTGAGACAAAAGATAATCCGAGTTGTCTTAGATACTTGCGAGCTTGATAGTAAGATTTCGGCAGAGTGTTATTGACAGGTAGTAGCTCCAACAACAACTTCAGCAATTCCGTAGCGCATGCATTGGAGACTCCAAATACTGTAAAGCAATTGAAAAGGAGAATGACTACAACTAGTCGGCTTGTTTTGCTGCCCTCGTACAATGGGATGGAAGATTCTTCCAGTAGATCCATTCCTTCATCAGCCATGAACTCCTGTTCATCTTCAAGAATTTCATCCTCCTGGCTATCACCAATGTCGTTCTCAAACATGCCAAAGCACTCTGTTATCATCCGTTGCACTTCAAACTCGCCTTCATCATTCGCATTCTCATTTGCGTCGCTGCCTTCCTCGTCTTCAGCATCCATTGTGCTTGGAAGGGCCTCATCAGTATTTAGTGTGCCACTAAGCCCAGACTGCATGTGCACGTGCCATTGCAGTGCCACAGTAGCGGTGATGTCAGTACCGACTTCCAGTATAAACTACACCTATTAACAACTCTTCTGTCACATATTTACTATATGTTTACTACATGTAGTCAAATATTTTCGTAATTTCTGCACATGGCATTCACAAGTTTACTACATCTATGACTACCCGTAGTCACAACATTAACATATGTGACTATGGCTAGTCAACAAGTTTTAAGAATACATGTACCAGTATAGATGTTTGGAACTATGGATCGCGCTTGTAATGCCTCAAATGCTTGCGAATGGTTTCTCTTGATAGAACCGTCCCACCCATGCACTTTTTACACGGGCAAGGATACGATGAGAGGTGCAATCCGTTTGCCTCCTTCTCCTCCAGGTCCCAGAGTTGTAGGTGCAAGAGTTCATCTCTGGAATTCTTGTCCATCTAGCACACTTCAAACTTCGACCAACATGAGGTTACAGGAGGTCAAGGTGAGAAATCAATCAAAGTATAGGGCAAGAAGGCAGAGGAGTTCTAATTGCGAACACTCCCGATTGACCTAGGCCTTCACACAATTCTGCGTATGGAGTCGAAATCTTATGGAAATCACAAATCACTGCTTCACTACAGTTATAAGTAGTTCACGTTATCGATCGAAATCCACCCAAGTGTACTGCAATTAACCAGCTATGGCGGCCGCCTTATATGTGTTGCACACCTATATTTGAGTGCTATATGGCGAGGTTTTAAAGTTGAAAGTGGACACCAGAAAGACAAGTGTTACAATGAGATTAGACTATGTGATCAAAACTTATCTACCATTCTAAGTTCACGTGAACAAATTTAGGGGGCTTGTGAGATCATTTAAGGAGATCACTCCAAAGAGAAAGAGAATCTTCAATTTGACTTGTGCATCTCACCTCCGATGATTTCGAATCTGAAACTTGACACAATAACCAACTCGTATGAGTTAGCCTCTCCGCTTCTACTGTAACTATTGAAAATATCGACATACCACAATTACGTTTCTTTGGTTTGATGGAAGAAGTTGGTGAGGTGTCCTACACAACTGCGTTGGACCCATAACTGGTGTTAGTTTAAACTAAAGTTAGTGTGCCAGTTAGTCGGTCCTCAAAAAATTAAGTGTCGGTAGCTCCCATAACCGTCCCTATACCGTGACCTAACCCTAACCCTCCCCGCCATGGTCAGCACCCTAACCCTCCGTCCCAGCAAGCTTCAACACTTAGGGCGCCTACAGCTACACTCCCCGAATCAGCCACCAAACTGAACTGCCGAGATCTCTACACCCAGGATCAATTGCAGTGTAGGTGAACGGCTCACTTCCATGGTGTACAAAACCATTGTTGCAACAATGGTGTCACTTTAGAGGTCTGCCGCCGCCACTCTGACAATCCTGTCTCGACATGGACACGCATGTCCGGTTTGAAAATGTTGAATTCGAGAGGACCTAGGGCGACACAGGCAGCGATAGCCAAGGCGGACCATGGAGCGATAGTTCGGCCACCACAAGGAGCAGCAATTCACCAAGGAGCGGCAACAGGGAGCCATCCGCCTCCCCCACAGCAGCGGAAGGAGTAATTCTGACTCCATACGAGGCGTCTCGGTTGCAGAACATTGAGAGGAACAACAAGAAGTTGCAGGACTTAGGGTTGCCTGCACTTGTACCTCAAGTCGGCGGAGCAGAGAAGGCGGGGAAAGAAACGCGACATTCAGAGGCAGTCCCTGGTTGTTTGGAGATCCAGAAACGGGAGGGTAACGCGGTCCAGGAGAGCCGCAACCCCAACGCCTCGGAGAAAGGTGCGTTTTGCCACCACAGTGGGGTTTAGGTTTTGTTTTGCAGAGATGTTCGCAAGTAGTCGTGTAATTCTCTTTCCTATGCTAAAAGACTTCTTGATCGCAAAAGGCCGGACATTTGATTGCCATAACCGAACCGACCGAACGAACCAACGAACCAACGAACGAACCAATGCAACGCGCCGCACCCGCTCCAGCTCCTTCTCTTTCTCCGTCTTTCTTTTGCTTTATTTCTGCTCATTGGGGTTTGGACAAGCGTTATGGGTTGTGGACTCCTATGTGTGTCGGAGGTCTGTGGGCCACTTCACTTCTCCATTGCAAGCCTCTTCACTTCAATCAGTGATCACGCAACAATGCTCTAATTTGTGCAACAACTCCAGTCTACTCCTTAAACGTTGCCATCTTATTGTGTCGATAGATGTGTGGGTTGGTTGGCCTGATTTGCTTGTAAGTTTCACAGAAAAGACTTGTGCATCGGTATTAGTTTTTTTGGTGGGCCGACATCTTTTGAAGTCGTATTTATGTGTATATACATGCTAGCTAATGATCAGACTAATTAATCGAGCGGTGGTGCTTCGGATTGGAACCGGCCATGGTACTTAATCATCATGTCGACAAGTCTAGCTGAATCTTATAGAGCTTTTACAAGAAACAAACTAACCTTTTGCAAGTTAGGAGTTGGAAGCCTGAGGTACTGATATTGCTTGTTCCACGAAATGGGTGGCATGAAGCTTAGTTAAGTTTTCCATGGGGGGTTTTACTTTCTCAAAGGAGTGTGATTAGTTTACTGGCAATGGTCAGCATATTTTGGTGCAGTCATAGAATCTGTAGTGTGGGATCTCTCGAAGCATTATTTACATTCACCGATAGACAGGCTAGTTGCGTGATGCTTCATTTTGGAACAGTATGGCACTTTGTCACGTCGGCAAGTCTGGCTTCTTTTAACTCGCACTGATGCGTTTCGATTTTGATTGCGATCAAGCTAAATGTCACCTTAATGCGCACTGTAATGTTACAGAGTGGCCATTCTTTTAGCGGAAGCTTCGTATGTCCACTTTGTGACATTATAGTGCGGCTTAAACGTAAATTCAATCAAAACGCACTAATCTTTTGGATAAAGATTTGGAAGAGGTGCTTGTTTATTGATATTGGATCACAGAATGGAGTGAGCTGAACCTTAGCATCATGTGATGAGTAGTATGCGATGCATCTATTGACGTGTGGATCCACTAGTCTCGCGTCAAATTACATAAAATCATTGGTTGGAACTGGTTCAGTGGCAAGTCCTGACTGGGTTTCAGAGGAGTGGGATTGGTTGATTAGTTGAGGGGAATTGAGTTTAGTCTTGATGCTCAGTTCTGATTTTGCAGCAAACAGATTGACTATCTGGTCAATTTAGAGATAATTTAAACAGTGAAGATCACAAAATAAAGTATCAGGCTTCTTTTTACCAAAGTTATTTGCAATGTTGACATTATAATGATATCACTTTGACTTGGTTATTAGATTACTTTCCATCCTACACAGTTTCTCCATGCTTTTACTTCAAACATCTTCTCAAGATTTTCTGTCCCTGATGTGACAGGCTAACACTAGTATGACTAACACTAGTTTGACTTTGACTAGTATGACTGTCTCTGCAGTCCTAACACTAGTTTGACTAACACTAGTATGACTAACACTAGTCAAATCTAGTAAACCCTGAATTGGTACTAGTAAAGTCTGCAAATAGGGTGACTGTGTGTAGTACCCTTTGGTAGATATTTCACCACTGTAGATGCCAGTTGTTTACAATGACCTATTGCTTGATTAACCAGTGTCTCTAACTATTTGTATTGACCTAAAGAGCCGTTGTCGGGTAGAGAGGGTTCCGCCTTTGGGAAAGCACTGGGCTTCTGGCTGCAACTAGATTTTATCGGACCCGTCGAATCTTCTGGACTTCAATCGAGTCTTCTGGTCTTCTAGTCTTCAATTTCTTCAATTTCTTCTAATCTTCAACCTCTTTCCCGTCGACCTATCCTGTTGCGGCTCTATATGGGTAAAGGGTAAGGGTAGTGTGATAAGAAACCACGGGCTTCGGACGAGTAAAACGGGACGTCAGAACACGAGCTGACGTCCGAAAGATTGGCTCCTAAACTTTCAAACCCACGGTGACCAGCAATCGCGCCTCACCAGTGGAAACGACAGAAAACAACCTTGTGGGTGATCAATCCCACTTCGTTGTCACAAACAACCTTGTGGGTCATTAATCCCACTTCGTTGTCACACATGAAACAAATTACGATGCAGAAATGAAATGCAACTAGCCTCCAAAACCGGCTTGGAATCACACACACAAGAAAAAAACAACGTGCCACAAGCAACCACACATTCGAGTCTTGAAGCCTTCAATTCTTCAATCTGTCCGTCTTCTATGGTCGGTCGAAGTCTCAGCTCTTCTTTTAAGAACCAACAGACTTCCCTCCACTCAAACAAGCACAAATCTTGATTGCTAACTTCCAAAACAACAAGTGAGATCTCTCATGAATTACAAATCCCTCGTATTTTATTTTATATTCTTCTCAAAACAACTCACCCCGTGAGCTTCGAATCCACTTCTCTCTCTCCACAACTTCTCTCCCACAATAATCACATAACATCTTTCCTTCACCACCTCTCTCTATCCATGCGAGAGACAAAGTTCTCTCTTATCCTCATCACATGGCTTCTAATCACCCATTGGTCCAAAAAGTAACTCAAGATAAACTAAGTAAGACTAAAAAAGGTAAAGTAAAGGCAACACTAAGAGTAAATTGTGAATAAACAAAAGGATAAAGGTAACTATCCACTTCTATCCACTTTTATCCTTTGGTAAAGGTAACTAAGAATAAACTATGAGTAAATAAAAAGGTAAGCAACTTCTATCCACTTCTATCCTTAGGTAATGATAACTAAAAGAAACTATGAATAAATAAAAATGTAATCTACTTCTATTTTTTATTATTTTTCTCCAAGACCAAGAATCACAATGCAATATTAAATACGTACACATCTATATAATATACGTATTTACATTACGGCACCTTGTAGAAGCCATAGACATGTAGACTAATTATTACGCATGAACTGTAGCCATTGGAAGAAGAGGGAACGAGGACAAGAAGGTCAGTGGAAGCATTGTTGCCACCATCCCTAGCACGTCAAACTCCACTGCAGGTGGGCCTTTCGCAAGCTCTAACATTACTTCATACTTGTTAAGTCAATAGTCCCTAATACGTGTTGTGAACTTGGACTAAGTCGATGTGTACCAAATGTGCAGGGGAAACCTGTATTGTCAGAACCTGCGAAGTGGGAAATTAGAAGGCAGTGCAGTGCGAAGACAACAGCCGAGGAAGGACGTTCACGGCCACCAAAACCCTCTGGCACGAAATTTGCGGTGCCACAAACACTGCAACAACCGGAGTCGGCAGTAGTGAAGCAAAAACGCAACATGTCGACCAGTGTGACGTGGTCATCTAACGATGAAGACGCCCACGACTTCCTGGAGGAGGACAACCTATACCCGGACTTTGCACCACCTAATGCTCGGAGGTACGAAGGTTCATGTTATTCTGCCAAGACCTCTGAAGTTGGTTCGGAAGACTATGCAAGCATGGACCTCAAGATTATGAGCAAAGAGTTGGAGATGTTGAAGGTACAAAGGGCTCAGGCGCAACGTCAAGCGGCAAAGCTCACACCGGATGTAGGTGCAGGAGAAGACTTCGATGGATTATCACGGAATTTGGATGCTGATAAGCGTCACCAGAGGCGGCTGCATTCACGGCAACAACAGCAGGAAGCACCAGTCCGAGAGCAGCAGGGAAGAAAACGGTACACCGTAGAAGTGGACATGAAGGGGAGTCCATGCGGGGCAAACCGTCACCTATGGTTGAAATGCCTACGTGGCCATGCAGTGGACCTGGACTTCAACGTCGATAATTATAACGACCACAATCCAATGACACTCTTGAATATCAAGAAGAGGGTGGATAATACCTTTGAGTATGAAGGTGGCATTGGGCACGTTACAGAGTGGTCATTTTATGCCAATTTGAAATCACAGTTAAAGTTGAAGAGGTATGCCATGAAAGAATTAATGGTCGCTGGCAGGGAGAAACCAAAGCACATCCGCCAAGACCATTGGGTCAAACCTGTCGGCACTAATCGCAGATGAGAAGAAGGTGAAGCAAGCAGAGACTCTGACTCAGAATCGAGCTCAACTAAAGCGGCTTTCCCATGCTGGCAGGTCCGAGGGGGAGGTCACTGCACATCTGGTAAGTAATTTTCCTTCCTCAACCTCTAGTCGTGTTGTAGTCACCTATGAATTCATGGCGTAGTCAACATCTAGGGAGGTCCCAGTAACATGTTAGACAATATGTACTCACGTTGTAGGCCGGTTCTAGTCAACTTGTAGTTCAATTGTAGTCTATTTGTAGTCTATTTGTAGTATAGTTGTAGTCAACTTGTAGTCAACTTGTAGTCTAGTTGTAGTCACCTCGTATTGAAGTTCATGCCTACTTGACCCAGTCAAAAAAGCTTGTTTTTGGCCTTGCATTGACTGTATGTGGTGAATCTCTCATGGTTGTATGACTAAGCCAAAATGTGGTATGTTAGGTAGGTCTGAAATTTTTGTGAGTAAAGGGGTTGGTTCAGACTAGGACCCTCTCGGCAAGGGGTTGGGGTAACACACTAGATTTTGCTTGTTCAGACAGCTTGGTTGTATGTGAAAGAGGCCAGATTTCAGTATGCTAGGTAGGGCTAAAAAGTTTTTGACTACAAGGGTTGGTGCAGCATACTGGAGAAGATAATATATTGTTGATATCGTTCTATTTCATCTTCACTAATGCCAAAATGTGGTTTCCACATTGGATTCAAGTGGCCTTTCCCCAATTGTGAGCCCAAAAGGGTGCCCACATTTAGTCTTAGACCCTTGAAACGTTAGTTGATGCACTTTGAAGTAGCATGTTACTTCACAAAAATATAAAAAGAGTGAAATGTTAGTCTTAGAAGTACCATGTTGTAAGAGGCTAGGATGTGAGTTGTTATTGTGTTTTTACCTTCGGAAGGATTTGAGTGAATGAGGATAGGTAAGGAGAACTTGGATTGAGTAGTTAGTAAGTAGGCTAGTACAAATGGATGGAGACAACCAAAGTGACTCAAGAGGCAAGTGCATTCGAATTGGGATGAATGGAGGATCACATGGAGCGCACAAGTGGACCACCTCATCATGGCCACTTAATGGGGAAGGCCCAAGGAAGAATGCAAGGTGGAGGATAAGCAAATTCTCAAAGCACCAATCAAATCACGAGTTAAGCATCGTGGTTTGAATTAAGTGGTGAGCGACGATTTGGGAAAGTAAGGGGAGAAAGTTATGGCGGCGGAAAGCGAAGGGGGCTAAGTTTGGGTTGAAGCATCCCAAGTTTGGTAAAGTGTGGTAGGTAGAAAGCCAAGGCTAGTTAAATGTTCGAATTAGGATCCTTGTTGATCATTTGAGGGAGGAAGGCTTAGAAGATAGGATTGGCGCCTACTAAGTAGGAGGAAATCTCAAGGGCTTATCGTGAGCCTTGAGGGTGCTCACCCCCTCAAGCTTACTATATAATCCCTCATTCTTCCCTCACTCATCCTCTCTTTCCTTTGTGCTCCAAGGCACCCCACGAGTTATAAGTGTGGGTGTGGGAAGCCATATTGGAGCACATGTGTGTGCTTAGTTTTTAGTTTGAGAGCCAAGGCTTGTTAGCCTTGAAGAGGGCTTGACCTCTTGGTAGAATTAGTGTTGACGTGAAGGATTTTAAAGTTAATTCATGATTCCAATTTGTGGTACTTTAAGTTCATGTTTTGAATACACGTGGTTGCAAGTTCCATGTTTAAGAGTTGAGCACTTGATGTTGTGATGAGTGCAAAAATATACTTGTGTGGATTAGTTAGTCTTAGTGAAGTTAGGAAATTCTCTCTCCCCCTCTCCTCTCTAGGATTTTAGGATTTTAGGATTAGAGAAGAATTGTGTGATTAGAAAGGGGTTGTTAGTAGAATTAGGGAAATTAGGTAGGAAGATTAGTTAAGGGCTTGAATAATTAGTGAGGTAGTTGGGGATTACAACTACAAAGTTGTGGGTTCATGAAGGAGCTGGGTTTATGAAGGAGCTGGGTTTGTTTAGTTAGAAGCTAAGGAGCTGGGTTCATGAAGGAGCTGGGTTTATGAAGGAGCTGGGTTTGTTTAGTTAGAAGCTAAGAAGCTGGGTTCATGAAGGAGCTGGGTTTATGAAGGAGCTGGGTTTGTTTAGTTAGAAAGTAAAGAGCTGGGTTTATGAAGGACCTGGGTTTGTTTAGTTAGAAGCTAAGGAGCTGGGTTCATGAAGGAGCTGGGTTTATGAAGGACCTGGGTTTGTTTAGTTAGAAGCTAAGGAGCTGGGTTCATGAAGGAGCTGGGTTTATGAAGGAGCTAGGTTTATGTAATTAGAAAGTAAAGAGATGGGTTCATGAAGGAGCTTAGTAGATAGCCTACCTAATTAGCTCATAGACAAGTAGTTAGTTACATTATGCTAGTTAGTGTTATGTGTGGCTTTCACAAGTAAATGTATTTGAGATTGACTATAGAGAATAGTGTTTTTTTTAACACTTGCATCCTCTCTTTAAAAATAAACCACGTGCACAACTTAATGGAGAATGTGGAGCACTCTCGCGATGGCAAGACAAAGGAAGCAAAGACCAAAGTTAAATCTAAGACCACTTGAAGGGTGAACCTTGCACTATGGACTCATCCAAGTCCAAATCCAATACCGCGGAGGAATGTGAGCCCAAACCCACTACTCGGACTACGGACGCTTAAGGGTGGGGGGTTTGGCCTCACACCAATGCAGGAATGACACATAGCATAACACATAACACATGAAGTAGTAAAAAAAGAAAGTTTTGAACTTTATTATTGAAATAATAAATGATATTTCAATGAGAGTATGAGCTACGGCATTGTTGGCCTTTGTAAGTTACAATGTAGTCTATCAAACTGATCACTGATGTCCATGAGGAATGCAGTTGAAGCCAATATGGTGCAGTTAAGAAAATCAGGGTACTATAGAGAGTGCTTTATGCTTGCACTTTCACTTGTGAACCATATTGTAGTCATGGTCTAGTACACATCCAGTGAAATCCTAGTAATACGACAGTCAACATTTAATGACCTAGTAGTCATGTTCTAGTCAACTTCTAGTGTAGTTGTAGTCAACACGTTTTGAAGTTCATGCCTACTTCAGAACTTGTTTATGCGTATATATCATACACTGTAACCATGTTTATGTCTGATTAATGGAATGAAATGCAAGACGGTCTTGGTGCAGGCAGCAGAGTTGCAACGGGATCCAAGTCGTGAGGAGATAGAGTATGAGATGCTACGCCAAAAATCTCGCAAGAAGCAACCGGTATGCACGCCAAATGTGTCCCACATTTATGGTAGTGGAAGCGGAGTGCAGGTGCCGTCGACGTCCCTAGCAATGGAAGTAAAATCGATGAAACGCGACCTTTATACCCGAATGGTTGGGATAGAGGCAAGTATGAAGGCAATCATGACAACACTAAACATACCAATTGTTCCAGACCCTAATACTTGCAATGTGCAGCAGCCTTCATCTTTCGAGCAAAGGCAGTCAACTCCGAACACGGGTAGCATAGAGTGCTTGCTTAATTCGGTACGTTTCTTTCCAGAGTTGAACCGGAATTTGCATTGGTAGAGTTAATATGTCACCACTCTAAACCCTAAACCTTGAGGACGTTTTGTTGCCCATGTTTTGTAGTTCCCAAACCAGAAATTGGCCTCACCAAAATCCAAAGGACATTCAAGAGAAGATTCTCCTCAAATTGACGAAGCTCATGTGGTACACGCACACACTACACATGAGCAAGAGGTGACTTCAAAAACATTTTGAACATAGAGTTTGTGACCACAACATAGTAAACTACAGATCATGTCGTGAGTAGTAGTAGCTAATGTTGTTGAGCTCTCGAGTATGAAATCTGAACTTCATTCTTAGTCCAAAGTTGGCTAGCTTTGGAGTGCTGTAAATTTGTGGGACTAAATGTTACTCGGGTGGATACTTTGTACAGGGAAAGAAACGGAAGGCAGAAGACGAAGGTCCCACCCAACAAGAGGTTCCAGAGTCGGAGAAAGAAAACGATCAGGAGGTAAGCTCCGGCTCAAGGGAGAAGGTGGCCACGGATGTTGTAGGTGACAAAGAGGGTGGGATAGGAACTCCGAAGAAGAGGGCGCGGGCCACGGAGTTGCAGAAGCTACAAGTTGGAATGCAGTCACCGCAAATGCCACGGAAATTACGAGCCAAGCACTATGTGGAAAAGGAATCGGAGAAGATTGGCAAGAAGCGGCCCCCCAAGAAAGGTGCATCAAAAACCACAAAGGTAGGACAATGACTAATGCTTGACTAATGTTTGACTAATGTTTGACTAACCCGTGACTAATGCTTGACTAGGTATAGTCAAAATATCGTAACTATCTTTAGTAGAGTGGGCACTACATGTTTACTACTGGTAGTGAACAATGCTTGACTTTTTGAATGTCACTGGTATTAGTCATCAAATGACAAGTCATGTATCCACGGTTGAAGCTCTTACTAACTCCGAAGCATGTCAATCTTTTTGTAGGAAAAAGAAACATTGAAGGAGGTTGAAGCAATGCTGCCCTTTGTAGCAGGAGACATTGTACAGATCATGGGAATAGGAGTCGACGAGGAATCGCTTAGTAGGGGAAGGGAGGGTCACGACTCTTCCGGGGGGGACATTGCACGGAGTAGTAATCGCTGAAGGAACTGTGTCCTTGGCAGTGCTGCAGAGCCACGATGATGCATATGTGTTATATAAACCCTTAATGCTAGATGATCCACCAGTCTCAAAAATTGGTGATGCCGTTGGGCAGTTTATTTTGTGGCCCACAGAATGTTTGCGCCGTAGTCCAACAGTTTAGATCCAGACATTCTCCAGGAACCCTCATTTGCTTATGGGAGGACTATACCTAGAAACGATTATTTTCAATATAAACTGCTATTTTAACCAGTGTATGGAATGCCACCAGTATTCGTTTCTATGGAATGGTTGAATATGCGCAGCTGAGCTTGTTACCACAAAGAGTACAGATTGCTCATACATGGATATGCATCTAGTTCTATCACTAGTCGTATTAATTTGACTACTTGTGATAACAATATTAAAAATGAAGACCAGAACTATTCACATGGACTGACTAGAGTTAGTCACGAATCTGGAATGTAAGACTAAAGTGAATGAGGAGAAGTGACTATGCGTAGTAGTTTCCAATTGAAGTGAATTACTAAAATGATTGCAACTAGTGAAAAAGACTATCTTTGAGGCCAGCTGAATGCCAATTGTGTGACTAGTTTTAGTCAAGGTAAACCTTGGATTGTCCACCATGAACAACAACAACAACATTTCTTAAGCAATGAACGCTAAATGTAGTGGAGCCCACACATAGGTATGACAAACGCAGTACTAACCCGTGACTAATGCTTGAGTAGTCTTTGACTAATCCTAGTCACACCAATGTGACTAAATATAGTGGAACGTTGTAGCAAAGATGACTATGTTTTTTTTGGATTATACACAAGTCATTATGACTAGACTTAGTGAAGCGACATAATTATTGACATGACCAAGCTTTTACTAGGTATAGTCAAAATATCGTAACTATCTTTAGTAGAGTGGGCACTACATGTTTACTACTGGTAGTGAACAATGCTTGACTATATGTAGTCGAGACACACGATGTCCCAAGGGCGGTGCCAATCGAGGTCCCAAAAGGTCATTGGGAACGTGCATAGGGAAACGAAATATCCACAGAATAAACCATAGTCAACTTGTTGCAAGCGACTGGTCCGACCTGACAAGCATTTCACTCACTTTGCGACTACAATAGTCCTAGTCAAGTACTTGGTTTTATACCATTTTTAGTCAAAAACCCCAGTCAAAAAAGCATGTTTTTGGCATAGTGTATTGGGAATCCCATAAAAGGTTGGTGAGTGTTTTCATTATGTAACCATTTTGAAACATAGGGGAAGGGGGCAGCTTATGAGGAGATAACATATCCATGATGTTCATTTTCTATATATCATTTGATGTTACGGATGGAGCCGCCGTGTTGGGTGGAGGTTGGTATACTAGTTGGTTAGTAGGTGGAAAGATATCAGATTTAGGGGAGTGGGGTCATGGGTGGATCCTTGTTTTCCAGTTTATCGACTTCATCTTTATCGACTTCATGTTTATCCACTTCATGTTTATCCACTATGTCAGCATAGGCTTTGACTTCTTGGATGGTGATTTTGTGATTAGTGTGTTAAATGTGCAATATGGTACTTATTAATAATTTAGTTGGGTGGTTGTGTTGGGAGGAGTGGTGTACATGGTTATGAAGAAGGTACATATTGTTGAGGTTGTCAATAAAGATATGGATATCAGTAGGGAGGGATTTAATATGTTGGACTGCAAGAAACATTGCATATAGTTCAACTCGTAGAATATTTGGATATCATGGGTGTTTGGCATCTATGGAGATGTGAATTGGACGATTAAATACACCTAAGCCCGCAATGTTATCATTTCATGGCTATCTGGTAGAATGGACAAGCCATTTGTGTAGCATGAGTGTTGTGGTTGCTATTTTAGTGGACGAAGGTTAGTGATGGATGATGGTGAAGAGGGGGGGGGGGGATTGCGTAAGGAGTGGAGTATTTGTCCAAGTATGAAAGGATAGTGTATATGGGGTTTTAGTAAGGGTGGAAGGTTAAGTGTTGTGTCAAATGTGGAAATTATCATGGGGGGAACACTAGAGAGGAATTTACAAGGGGGGGGGGGGGGGAGAGAGTGAGGTGTAACGAATGTATAGGATGGTGAGTAATTGCGGTTGTTTGTGAGTATAGTACATGGTAACAACAATTTCATGTGGAATAATGAGGATAGTTAAAATATGTTGGTTTTATTGTGCGGCAATGCGGGCCCATTGGAGGGCTATTGGAAGAAGGGTGGAAGTTGGAAGGTCAGCATAGCTTAGCATTCCAAAGAGAATGTCCCTATGGTGAGGTGAGTAATATTGAGAAGATCGGAGGGGGAATGTAAGCGAAGATGATAAGTCAAGAAGGGATGGTAAGATGTTATTAGGTTAACAATGGTGTTAGGTTATTGGTGAAATGGTCGGGGGTTGTTTTCTAAGGAGGGTTGTTAAGTATATCTCAACCAGTAGAAGGACTTTGGTGGTGAAATCTAGTTTATGTGGGTAAACAGAAGGGTATGAGTGTGATGTGTAACTAGAGAAACGTTCTCACAACCAAAAGAGTCTATCTAGAGGGATGGATGTTTGGTAGGCACTGGTATGGTCATGTATTTGGGTGAAGGGGGAATGGATATGTATTGTTGGTTTAGATGTGATTATGTCTTTGTCAAGGTTGCATTCTCATGTGTATAAGGTGAGGTGTGGGATGTGAAGAGTAGGACAAATATAGCGTCAATCTTTATGTTGTGGATGGGAGTATGATTTGAGGAATGATTGTTTAAATAGAGCATGGTTTGTTTGCGTACAATATTTAGTGAGGAGTACGACGTGATGGTTCTATGAAATGTTTTATATATATTTGAGAATCCATTTAGAGGTAGTGTTTGGGGTGTGACCATGTGCAAAGAATTTATGTGTTGTTTTATTTGGTGATGCCTCATTTATCTTTATGGTTGGTGAGTTTGATGGCATAGATTTTTTATTACAATGTCGGTGGTGGTGGTGGTGGGTTATGGGCAGTGTTCAAGATTGAAGCCCTCATATGAGTTTCATTTTGAAGGGCTCTTAAATTTGAGCCCTTCGGTTGAAGGGCTAGTTCAAATTCAAGATGTCAATTCAGTAATATAGAAATAAAATATAAAAAACTCATATTAAACTTATGCATGATTTATATGGTGCATGCTTCCAATACAATGTGAAGAATTAAGAATCAACCATCTAACTCCACCTCTTCTAGTGATAATGCCCTACGCTTGTTGGTTCTTGTGCCAATTTTCCAAGATTCAAAAATACTATCCCAATCCATGAATTCAACTCCTAACCCATTTAGACTAACCCTCATTAAAGCATCTAGTGTGTCAAGGTTGAGTCTAGTTCTCCTTTCACTCTTAACCCAATTTTGCTTTGAAAAACCACGCTCACAAACAGCAGTGCTAGTTGGGATCACAAGTATGGCTTGCCATAGCAACATCATAGTTGGCCAATTAATCATGAACTCCCGGTCATTGCCACAAAAAACCCAAGCTTCTTGCATACTTCGGCGTTCACAAACGGAACATAACATCTCCACGAATTATAGCAATTCCGCATTGCATTGATTAACAAGGTCATCGCTCCAACGGAAATGTGTCACCAACCGGTTCAACCATTGTTCCGTTAATGTCCCTCTGTCCAATTCATCTACGGGATAGTGCTTCGGGCTAAAAAGCTGGGCCGCATTGAAAATGGACAAGTCAGGAAATCGATCATTGAGTGAATCTATATTAGATATCTAAATAATAACCTAATTCATCAATTTGATCGGTTGCATTCACAATAAGATGACGAAACCGGTCTCTGGCACAAGAATGCAATAGACTTTACTCTCACCCTTAGAAGTGGTGTTTAACCTAAGAAGCTCATGCTTAAAAGATGCAACAGATTTCACTCTCACCCTTAAAAGTAGTGTATAACCTAAGAAGCTCATCCTCAAAAGTGGTGTAAATCCTTAAGGAGCCAGAGCTATAATTGTAAACAACAACATTTCAAAGCCTGAATCAGTACCTTATCAATAGTTGGATGGAGCTTGGACTGTGCTTCCTTTCCCCTAATGCACTCGCAGCTGCAATTGCACTAATTGATGATCCTTTCAGAACCCCACCATCATGCTCCACCACTACCAGTGTGTTGGCCTTCACCCCACAAAAAACATTCATTCGTGATTAGCCTGTGAATTACATCACAAACCTTTAAATTTGTAGACCCAAATCAGCACTGATTTCACATTGATTGAATCACATCACACTACAACACTGACTCAATGCTTACCAAAGAAAGGGTTGGATTCCAATCTTTTGCAAGACCTAAACAGTTGAATTCCAAGTCAGATCGATGTTGAATGAATCATTTGCTAGGTGTTGAGGTTGTCACTGTAGCGACCTCCTCGTTGCTGTAACGACCTCCTCGTCACTGTAGCGCTACAGTGTTGACGGGTGTAAAAATTTTGAGGACGTCAAGTGAAGTTTTCATTTTGAGTTTGGGGTTGCATTTTGAAGGGTTGTTTTGAGAGAGGTATATTTTGAAGGGCCAAATCGCGTTTGAAGGGCATTGAAGACTTCAATCTTGAATATTGGTTATGGGCTTGGAGTTTGGATAGTTAGGTATGTGGGAGGGGACATGGGTTTGGAGGGGGAAAGAAGGTTCTCGCTTAAAGTAAAGTTATGTTTCTGATGTGGGATTTAGTGTTATGTTTGGTTTGAAACTTGGTGTAGGATAGTTTACGTGTTTGGTTGGGATCTTGAATTTGTTGTGGTGTAGTAATATTGAAGGAGGCCACTTTAGTAAGGAATTTTGTCGTGTTGGTTTTTGGTGGACTATAAGTGTGGTGTAAAAAGGGCTATTATACCATTCCATATGAGGGGGGGGGGTTGTAAGGGAAATGTAGTGTCCATAGATTTGGCTCTAAGAATGTGTCAGTGGGTTGACATGATAGTTTAGTGGAAGAGATTGAACAACAATATGCATTAGAAGGTGGGGCAAATAACTGAGTCAATCGTCGGCATGCAGCCGTATGATTATTGTAGTATGCATTGCATTGAGGAACAATAAGGAGATGGCAAGGACTGGATGTGCAATGGGAAAATCAATAAACATCATAAGTGTGAGAAGAATGAGGTTTGGTATGTTGAGGTGCAAGTAAAGATTTTGCACCATTAGTTCAACTGTACCAATCATGGCAATGGAGAATTTCCCTAGGGACGTCTAGAGGAGTCAGATTTTGTCAAGTAGTGTAGAAGCATGTTGATTGTAGAGATGACATTTCTATGTGAGTGGTGAGCGGAGAGTGGACAAAAGGTAAAAATAGAAATCTATTTTTAGTAGTCCAAGATTTTTGGCATGAAATTCAAATATGTTGGGAAATTTTGAAGGTTTTACTAAAGATAGTAATTTTGGACCTATTACCATGGAGTGTTGAGGCCCAAAAAAACCAACGGGCCCTGAATTTGAGAAGCTCTTTTCCAGTTTGGGAACCTTGAAATGCTAAAATGATAGAAAATTTATGAAATAGTAGACAAGTATAGAATAGAAACCGAGGATGATGTCAAGAAAGAATAAATGAGAATGGTTTTTTTGAGATTGGTTTAGATATAAAATTGCATGGGTCATTTTATCCAAGCTATATTAATTTGAAATTTTTATCCAAGCTATAATTTTTTTTGAAAAATCTCTCTTGAATTAAAAGCACCCTAAATTTCTCCTCACATAGTTTAATAAAATCTTGATAGTGACCTCATTGTGACCCGATGGAACCATAACAATTCAATGTGAGTAGATAATCTAACCATGGTTATCTAAGCCAACATCAGACGCTCTAATATTCCAACACATATTCTAAGCTAACATGATTGACAATTATGGCAAGATTTTGGGGTGGGAACAAACTCCTCTACTATAGAGATAATATTGGAACCGACATGAGTAATTAAGAGAATTAAATTATGGTTGACATGACACTGAAACTAGCATAGAAAAAAATCCCAAACTAGTCAAATGAGATTAACAAGATTAAATGAATGGGATGAATCAAACACAACTTGTATGAGATAGATTTCACTGGACGCCTTAACACGACCACCGCGAATCCCAAGCCCCATGGATGGTACAAACATATACAAGGTCTAGTGGTCCCTTAGTTATCCTCATCCACACACTCATATGCACATCAAACACCTTGATGTCATCCTCCTAAGGCACCACTCTTCTAGCTACCACCATCTCCATGGGGTTTTGGGTTTTAGAGCACGGGTGTTGGGAATTCCAAGACCCCCAAGATCTGGAAGATGTTGGGTATTTGGTGCATGATAAATTTTATCCTTGCCACCTATTTGGTGTTGGAATGGTACCCCGTTTGTGGGGTTTAGTACAGGCAACCCTACTTTTGAAATGCTACGTAATACCAACTGTGAAGTAAGAAATTGGCTAGAAGTTAGAACTACACTACTTTGCATGTCCATAACTATTGAACAAGATCCCATGGCCAGGGAAAATTCCCATCTTTGTATAGGGATCAATGTATTGTACATGCAAATACTCTTAAAGCAAGTTCTTATCAAAAGGATATGAACATTGTCTCCTGCTAGAGCAAGCATGAATGAAGAGTGTCTTTTCACTGCAATACTGCTTGCTCCCTTTGGTGCCATTTTGGGAATCAAAACATTTACATAACATCACTCGACCTCTCACTTTAGCTTCCTGGAAA
>CATNTY010000026.1:0-26459 GCA_950295325.1 Polytrichum commune
TTTAACAGGTGTCATACAACGACAACTAAAAACTCTAAAAACCTCAGTTCCTAAACAACCCGTGTCTTGTCCCCAGCATGCCTCAAATCGATACTTACCATAGGTGGCTGAACATCGGGAATAACTTCTGTCGAGAGAACCTTTCCACGATGATGGCCACCTCGTGCGGTAGCATGGACCTCACTGAGCTCCACCATCCAGACACTGGTCTCATTGGTCGTCTTGTTGTACACAACCAGCCTTGCCTGCCTTGGGGGCAGTTGCAAAGGATAAATCGCCCCTCCTTTAGCTTTCGGGCGGAACAGAGTAGGCTGATATGGAGGGAAGAAGTACGCATCTGCAAGCGCCACAACGTTTTTGTCTGGTTCATTCAGCACAACCTCGACAAAGCGCATTCCATCTCGCACCTGCACTGCAGATCCCAATTAATTATGTTGGATAGACACCAATGAACCTCAATTTCAAAAACCCCGATGGACGAACTTACAGTAGACAATCCTTTTCTATTCAACAGACAAGACCATATCAATTCCTCCAGAAAATATAATCCCATCCCAGGCCGCGGATCCACAATGAATATCAATCCAAGGCCGTCAAAACGATCAAATCAAGCGAAGAGTTCGCAGTTCCCAAGCTCGTCACAAATCACATTACATCCCGTTGCAAATCGACAGCATGCGCAACACATAGCACGTAAATCAACTGCTTTCCTGCAGCGGCATGGCAATGTGAAGTGCGTGAGAGACAATATGAACCCCCAAGATTCAATTCATGTTGAGAAATTTGCAATAAGACAAAGATGAAGGCGAGCATACTTTTGGAGTGGCACCGGCTGCCCTGACGGTGGCTATGGCAACGGCAATCTCCGTGGGGCTCAGTGGGTCCAGCGGATGTGCTGATTGCGAACGCAATATCGGAATTCCAGGTCCTGTACATACAACGGCAACGCATACACAACCGTAAGCGCCAATTTGGTTTCCCAATCTTTAGCTACAATGCCACTGTCTCGCCGGTTGGCTTGAAATAACTCGACAAAGGCCCATGATGTACACCAAAATTAGAACCTGAGCAATTACTTTCTCGCCTGCCGCACTCAGATGGGGACATTAAAAAAGGCAATTGGGGGATCTGTTGTGAAATAGAATAAAAAATCGAGGTTACTCTCCATCGCAAAACCCATACGTTCCCCATCTGCCGCACTCAGATGGGGACATAAAGAAGGCAATTGCGAGATCAGTTCGGAAATAGAATGAAAATTCGAGATTACGCTCCATCGCAAAACCCAGAGCCTCTCCCTCTCCCATGTCTTTTGCTTCCACGAGACCCTCGATGCAATACAATGATGAGGATTTCTCATCACCATAGCTGGACACAATGCCGAACTTCGGAATCTTCACCAAGTCCAGGGCAATTGGGACGTAACATGCGACCCACGAGAGATGGAGAAAGACTGGATTAAAAATTAAATAAAAACAAATAAACAAAAAAGAGATGCAATCCCCGCTGAGGACAACAACCTTTAGCAGTGGTGGCGATGGCGGAGGCGGAATCCAGGGATACGAAAGGTGCAGGCTTGGCATTGAGGCGGTGAAGCTCCGGGTGATTATCAAGGTGGGCACGTTGTTGATGGTTATTGTCGCCTACCAAGTCTACCTCCCCGGATGCGGGTACAGGCTCCAGAGAGCCGCCTCCCGCCCCTGATGCAGATGCGGATGCAGAGGAAACATTCCCTGCTCCTCCTGCTGTTGCTGCAACAGCAATGCCAGTGCCTTCTGCTGTGCCCGCTCCAGTTCTTGTATCCAAATGAGGAGAGGCGGGCGCGTGGCAGCAAAGCGTCTGCGCGCCCGCACGTGAGGCCATTGACAGGGATTTGCAAGCGCCCCGCCTCCAACCTTCTCCTTCCCCAGTCCTGCTCTTCTTTCAGACATACAGCACCCCGTCCTTCCTCCCTCCCTGCCTCTTCTCTCTCTCCCTCCCTCCTCCTGTCTTCTCCCTCTCTCAACTCCACCTCCAATCCAAATTCCTGCTCTCTCTCTGTCTCTCTCCCTCCCTCCTCTGCGTCCCCCTCCCACCGTGATCTCTGCAATGCTCACAACCACAATCCCTCGCCGCTTCCGTTCTCTCGCGCGCGCCTCTATCTCTCTCTGCCTCTTTTGTTCTCTCTAATTCTCTCTCTCCGTCTCCGTCCGTGCGCTCTTGTGCTGCGGAGGGCGTGAAGGGAGAAGCGTAAGTTCTCCGGAGTTGGGACTCGCCTTCTGCTGCTGATGGGCGCCCTCTCGCTCCCTTTGTGCCTTTGGGCCACACGCACCGAGGCCGAGGCGGGCGCTGGGTCGGGTCGGGTCGGGTCGTGACGGGGCGAGGGACGGGCTGCGCGACAGGCCAAGCCCCCCCCCCCCCTTGGGTCGGCGACGCGTCCAAGGCGATCGGGAGTCGGGAGACGCCCGCGGGACGGGTGGCTAACGGGCGGGCGCCGGGACGCATCCCGACTCGGGGCGCATGACGAGCTCCAGGGAGGTCGGCCAATCGCATTGACGGGCTCTGACGGGTGGCGGGACACCTCCCTCGGCCCGCATGACGAGTCTTGGGATCAGCGGAGGACGCCAGTCGTAGTGGCAGGCATTGACGGGCGTTGGGACATCTCCCCTCGGGGCGTGTGACCAGCCCGCCCATGAACCGCCGCCAGTCCCGGATTTGCGACGGGCCATGACGGGCTGCCCGGGACAGGAGCGAATTTGGGTGGCTATCTCGCGGCCCGAGGCGGCTTGGCTTGTCTTTACTGCCGCCGCAGGCTTTTCCACCTGGGCCTGGGCTTGGGACTGGGGTTGCCCTGCCCATGGCACTTCTTGTCACCCTACTCTACGGACCTTCAGGTTTAGCTCACTCCCCACCTATATAGTTTACTCAACTCCAACTCCAACTCCACTCACTACAGCTGATTTTGTGGAGGAGCTCCAGCCAATCGCTCTCCTCTTTCAGATTGCCTTCAGTGACCGGGAATGAATGAATGGCCACCGCAAAACTATCCCGCTTTCCCTTCACGGCATTGTGGCCATGAGGAGTCACAAGAGCCCAGGCTTAACTTCCTTCATAATCCTTACCCCCTCACAAGCCAGAGCGAAACCTTCAAATCAATTCAATTCAATTCAATTCATCATCTTATTGTGGAAAATCGACACTTCTTATGGTCAATTTAGCCGTACAGATGGCATGTTTGTAAAGTTGGGATTGTTCAGACAAAGTTTCAACCGTCCACATATCCATAATCAAAATATTTTAATGTAGATGTGCATATTGGTATGGTCGTGCAACGGTGACTGCTCGGACAAAAACGTCCACCTTGCCCATTAGGGATTGATGTTTCAAGCAAAATTTGCACAAGGATGTGTATAGTTAGAATGCACATGTGTGAGATTTGTGTCTCTCACAAACAAAACAAAACAAAACCAAAAAAAAAAAAAAAAGGTCTTGCATCCACCAGTGTTATCTTGACATCAAAGTCTACAAATGCATGAAATTTTGTGAGTTACATGCATGTTGACTTGATTTGCATGGTGATCTCATGTTTACTTCAACACCAACAAAAATACCAGGGGTTATAATTCATTAGACACGCATCAAACTTTACATATGTTGGGTCCAAAGAGCATTGCCTTAGCCTCAAGTATGTAAAATGAAGATGAAAACATCCACAATCCAACAATTTCATCCTCTTCAAAAATAAAACTCTACTCAAATTGATGATTTTATCCATTTTCTAGAATATGGAATTTGGGACACAACATTTGGTTGAAAGAGACAAATTGTCATTAAGAAATATGCTAGGTTCATATGGTTGAGTATTCACATGCAGTAAAAATGTTACTGGTATTGGGACCCACACTATTTGATCGTCAACTAACTTATACGAACGGGCCAGTTCACAGGGGGTCCCCAAGTCCTACTTCCTAGTTCACATGAGGTCAATCTGTACAATCTCAGCAATCGAGAGGATGGAAGTTGGGAATTGTCACTTCACACAAGGCCCCAAGCACAACATGGATGTCTACATGGCAACATTATTTGGAGGTGAGGCTCGCGACTTGTGTCGAGGGTAGGGTTGAGCAAAAAGCTAGACCCAACTAGCAACAAAAGTCCCAATAATCGTGTGCATGAATCATTCAAAATCTCATATAAATCATACTCGGTAATGGGCTCTTGAGGCTCAAAAGTTGGGACTTGTTGACATGAGTGGGCCTTGACACTCGGGACTTGGGATCCCATGTGAACTGGGTATTTTTGTTGGTGTTCAAAAATCCATCAAGTTACATCTAGCGAGGTTACTATGAATAAGATGAATATTATTATTGATAGCAACAAACTTCAAAAAGATATACACTTTGCCTATCAAGAGAGACTACTTGTACTACTGCCCAAGACCAACGACTAGCCGACTGGGACGAACCAACCCCCGTACATTGATTCCTTGGAGACAAGGGTTTAGACATCCAACAAGCAACGAGTGTATGGGTTGGTTTGTTCAAATCGTGACTAGCCCTAGTGCGGGCATGGTATTATAATAACTTTTACATGGGAACATGGGAATCGTTGAGAGGCTTGGCAACAAAGGGAAGTTAAGAGTTAGGTGAAGTGGAGTCCTTGGGCGGGGGGGGGGGGGCATTGACAGACTTGTCTCCTTGTCAAGAATGTCGGAGAAATCAAATCATACCATGGGCCTGTTGTAATAACTTGTGCAGTAGTCGAGTCCTCCAACAGTTTGCACTTTTCACTGTCATCGGCTCCCCCATCCACGTGTCACCTTACTTCTAACTGATCTCTTTTGTTTGCGTCCATGCCAGGTGTCAGAATGCGGTTGGGTATAAAGACTTCGTAAAAAGCCGGGCACAACTTGGCTCCGCTTTTTATCATCTGCAGTGGTCTTTTAGGTGAGTTCGCCCCCAAGATTAGAGGAACTATTCATTGCTCAAAGTGAGTGGACTTTATGGAGTAGTCGTTCATCCACATGAAACGACTCGTGTAAAGCACATTCTACTCATTACATGTAAATGGGGACTCCGTGCCAAGTCTCGGGTCATGAAATCCATAAGGATGAGAAAGTATGCCAAATTTAAAGATCGGGGAGTAGTGGGGCCTAAGAGGGTAATTGTTCACAAGGATTGCAATTTACGAATTCATCAACAATCGTGTAGGGAGATCATAAGATTCATTAGACGTCAAGATTGTAAAGTATAAATTTTGGTATAGGTACCCGACAATGTGATGAAGAAAGCTATAAGTAACATAAGGTGCTTCAAGCAAGATTTGAGTAATGATATTATAACTATTTAAACAACATCATCTAAATTGAATGGAATGTTCATATGGTATGCTTTTACATTATAGCTTCCCCTTCATAAAATCACCCCTTTGCATGCAAATCGTTAGTGAAACCCTTTAGGTAGTGAACTCCTTGGGAGTGGGGTCTAAGAAGTATGTGATGCTATCTTGGATAGGTATGTAAGTTGAATTTGTTGTTGAGTTGCAACTATTAATCTCTTCCATTGCAATACCTTGATCTCTTTGTATTAAAAAAGCAAAAGCAAAATTGAGTGTTCAAGTATAGCAAGTTTTGATTTGAATACACGTAGCAACACGTTTAGGCCATGATTGAATAAGTAGGAGTTGGTTAAAAGGAAATTAAACCAGTAACATTGAAACAACCCATCATAACATAAGCCTTAACCTCGACAGTTATGGAATCTCCACACTTTCAAATATCTTTTGATTTAAGGGTCTCGTGTTTTAATTCATGTTTGCACAAAGTTCACACCATGAATGTGGTTTCAAGCAACCATTGCATGGCCTATTGGTCCGATTAGGATAATGTAAATGTTAAATTAATTGATTCTAGACGAGCTCGCTTTAGGGACCACTAGCATCCAACATTTATATTTATATAAATTTAGGTAAATTAGGTATATATAGGTATACATATATATATGTGTGTGTGTGTGTGTGTGTGTGTAGAGATGTATATGTACATATATTTATTTTCCTTGAATATAACACCATTTTATATATACATAGACACATCTATATATAAGGATATGTAAGGATATATTTTTCTTATCTTGAAGTATAGTAACCTTTTATTTATTTATTTATTTAGACACATACATATATATAGATGTATTTTTCTTATCATTAGGTATAGCATCCACACACACACACACACACACACATATATATATATATATATATATATATATATATATGCTTTTTCTTATCCTTAGTATAGCATCCTTTTATATAGAGAGACACACATACATATACATAAGGATGTATATAGATATACATGTATAGATAGACATGTAGATAGATATAAATGGTGTGTATGTCAAACATCTTCATCTAATGCATTAAGATCCAAATTGGGCTCGTAGAACCTTGAGAGAGAGAGAGAGAGAGAGAGAGAGAGAGAGAGAGATGATTTTTGAGGCAAATGCAACCCAGTTACCAAAGCTTGATCTTTCTATTTTCAAGGTCTTGCCCTTTCAATTGATTTATTAATTTAGTTTTTCTTTTATTTTGCAAGACTTTGGAAATTAGGGTAGATTTTTTATCCCAACATTAATAAACCCTCAAGCAAGTGCAACTCACTTGCTATTTGTGCCAAGTATGAAATCGTATGTATGTACATGATGTGATTTTATCATAATGGACCAAAATCGAACAATTTGTGATGTAATATTATGTGAAGTAGAGGCATCCATTCCCAATCAAGACCCCATTGGCAATATATAGGGTGTCATAGTTTTGATTATTGGGTTGGGATTGATTTTGGTTTTTTTTTCCATGGGTGGCTAAAATAAGGTTTCATGTTTCACGGTTTCTAAGGGTTAGTTTCAACGTGGTGGCATCTACATTTCCACTAGAATGTGGTGGGCGAGTGGCCTACATGAAAACTAACCTAAATCTTCAACTTTAGTTTTGGTAGACTCTAGACATGGACAATGTGATTGGGACGACTTTTGGCTTCAAAAAATAAGAGTGATTTCATTTTAAGTAACAATATTACCAATTCTTTTGCAATCCTCTTGATTTCTATCTTCCTACATGTAAAATATTTACACAACCTTAGAGTTCTCCAAATTTAACACAAAATCTCTTAAGTGATTGGTTATGGCCGCCTCTACTCTATTTACATGTTGATGATGAAAGCTAAGTAACCTACTTGCTGTCAATTATTATGTAACCGTAGTTAGGGATTCAGTCAAACGAGTATTAAGAAACAAAATATGGGTGAGGTGTGAATGTATCATGCCTCAATGGACTGCTCATAACCTCCATACCTTAAATTGTTAAGTGTAACATTGTCACCACTAAAATATAGTAATTTTTTTCAAGGGTAACCTTTTCAAGTGTGTCGAAAATAACAATGCCCATTACAACAAACATGTGAACATCCAAATATGTTTTTCTTTGCCATGTTGAGTCTCTCCATATTTCAAAGAACCTCTTTGTTCAGTCTAAGTGTTCACACACTTAGCACTAGTATGTTGATCCGGTGAAATACTCCAAGCCTCACTTGCTCATAATAAGGGCCACTTCACACACAAGGCTGAAGGCCCTTGACCATGGCAATGTAAGAGCTCTCATTGGTCGAAAAGGCGGAGACCGTCCAAGTTCACTTCGCACTGGGAGGTGAAGGCCTAAAGGTCCAAAGAAAAGTTCATGAATGAAAAGTCTACATGGAGTCCTACATGGCTGGTTGTGGATAAGGGTGCATGGTCTACCGGAATTTGCGTCAGACCCACCTCCAAGAGGTGGACTTGACGCAAATTCCAGGAGACCATGCCTTTTTTAATATTTTTTCCAGTTGGACAAATTTCATGACATACTGCATGGCATATTCCATAACATATTCCAAGACAAATTCTAGGACAGACAACCACCACCAAGTAATTATCTTAAATTGATAAACTTGGAGATATATTATATTAAACCAAACCCTCCCCTCTTTTTCTGCCAACAAAATATGCAATGGTCGTGCAACATGGTTCATTCTCACTTCACACTATGCTTGAGGGCCCAAGACTACATAAAATGGCTTTCCCAACACCCATGATACGGCCTTTGGATGAGAGTCAAGGGTCCTCACCATTACAAGGTCACGGCTCTTGGCTCATGTGTGAAGTGGCCCTAAGAGTGAGAGAGTTATTAGTTTTAGGGATTGAGATTTATATTGGAATACCTAAGCAAGGTAATTTAACTTGTCATTAAAATGAGGTTAGTCATCCACTCACCATGGTCAATTATGCTTGTTCTTAAGTATATCAAGGATTGGTTATGACATGGCAACTTATGTTTGATCTATCATCATGAGTAGAGATGTGCCATTGGTCATCACCGATTTCCTCAAACAATTGTAGATGCTAGGTAAAGCATAGATAGAGTTGTATTTCTTTGAGCAACTAGGCACATGGAGAAAGAGAGAGAGAGAGTTGGGCATTTCTTGAGTAATTCTATGATGACTTTCAAGCTTAGTCACTTCTTAGCACATTTTCTTATTCACAAGCCATTATATTCTCCTACATATTTGTGTATCCTTCAATACCCAAGAGGGTGGGGACCATCCTGCAAGGAATTTTGTTGTCTAATTATCTTTCCTAACTCGGTGCTTTTTAATATAAGTTTGTCTCCTCATAGTAGAAAGTTACAACCTCAATCGTCAACCTATTAGGATTCCACCCTCTTTATGCTTAGGTAAAGTGTTGTGCTAAATATCCAAAGTTTACATGTTCAAGTTCAAAATTATGTGCAAGACAAAATCAATAGAGCTTTGAGTGGAGGCCTAAAATCCATGTGCTTTGTATTTTAAATTGTCTTGTAGAATACCTAAGCAACATACAAAAAGCTTGGAAAAAGACAAGATACAAGACTTAAGAGTGTTGCCAAATTTGTGAAGGGTCTACCTCACATGTGCCCATGCCACTGAACAAATCCATAAAGAGTAGTAATGTTCACAAGATAAATATCAATAGAACCCAATTGTTATCTATGTGACACAATCATGTTCGACATTAACAATCATTTTGTATCACCAAATACACGTATTGCCGTCGAGCATTCTACATTATCTTTAGCCATTTAAACCACGTGAGACTGAACTTTGTAGCAAGTTACACGCTCCTTCCACCTTTACTAGTCCTCTCTACTTAACCTTATCTAATGGGTTAATAAGGATAAGCAAGAATTATTGCATAGACTATGAATGAAAGCTCTCATGGGTTTTCCTTTACTTGTGATAATATTAGGTAAGTTCCCTTAAACATAGATTCATAGATGTGGATCTATGGTGGACATTTGTCATGAAGATTTTACCAAACCTTTTTTGATAAGGTGATTTTTTCGTCACGTGGATAGATTCATTTACACTAAAATAATAACAAGGTATAGAGAGAGATCATGTCCACCACTCTCTCATAATCTTATTTTTAATATAAATAACACTAACTTGCATATACCCTCCAAAGGGGCCATTCATATGAGAAGTTAATTTCTCAAGCTAGCCAAGCTTTGGCAAATATTCTTCAAACTTGTATGATCTTATTTGTGGCATCAACTCTTGTTTTGGCCCATGTCTTTATTCTCAAGAGAAAACTTTAAAGATGAATCTTCTTGCCAAATGCAAACAACAACTATGGAGCATTTCATGTAAAAGAGGTGTAGACCATCAACACATAAGTTGTGCAATGTTCAACAATTGAAACCCTGGAATGTTTGCAAAGTAGGAAAAATACCCACCTCGCTCACATCCATAAGAACCAACACCAAGCCTGTGGGGTTGGTACTTGTAAGTGAATCAACAACAAACATACAGGGGACAAATTTTGACTATACCCCATGTGTAGATGTTGTGAAACATAATTCCTTCACCTTTGATGTAAGCCACAAACTTGAATGTTAACCCACATCGCATTTACAAAACATATTTACATGACAATTGGCTCTAGAATCCGTCAGTGCTTCACAAGTACATGAAGCAAAGCGATCACGTTTGGGTACCTCCTACAAGCCCTTGAAAGTCAAAGCAAAATCGCCCAAAATTGTCTAAAACACTTTAATCAAGTTCAGAAACTCACTTAAGATAGTCGACACCTCTTATGTTAGATCTGACCGCATTGGTGGAAGCGTCGTGTAGTTAAAATTGTTCACACAAAATTTGCAACCGTCCCCTTGTCTTAGAATAGAAGATCATCATGTAAACGTGTATGATGGTGTTGTCACCCAACAATGACTATATGGACAAAAACATCCGCCCCCACCTTTAGAGAGTATAGATTTGTACTTGTACATCAATAGGAAGGAACTTTTAGAAATATCCAATTATACCATTGCCTGCATTTGGCACTAAACTTGAGCCCCTTGCATGCCACGTGTCACGCAGTTATCAACCCCCCACCTACCCAAGAAAAGCATGCTATCCACGGCTTGGATCTACCCATCGAAAAAGCACTTGAAAATATTTACGATCATATCCATACATGAGCACCTATAGGTTAAGCACTCGAATCTAGAATGGTATTGGGATGGGTGACATTCTTATCAACCAATCTCAATTCCATGTTCTATGTGATCTTTAGTAGCACAAATATAGAACGTTTTTGGACAACCCAAGGACCCCTCATGTCCCTCTTGGTGCTAAGGGCCGGTTCACACGGGCTCCCAAGTCCCACTCATGTTCTTAAGCCCCAACATGGAGGCAATGTCCCAGCCTTTTGGCCTCAAGAAATCATTAAAGTATGGTTAATTATCTTTAAAGCCGGATCTTGATTATTTGATGCACAAATATTCACGGGATTTGTGTCAAGAGTTGGGTCTAGCTTTATGCTCGACCCAACTCTCAACACAAGTCCCGAGCCTCACGTCCAAAAAGTGTTGCCATGTGGGCATCCATGTCATATTTGGGACCCCGTGTGAAGTGGTCAGTCCCAACTTCTATGCTCTCAATGGCTAAGATTACATGGATTGACCTCAAGTGACTTGGGACCATGTGTGAACCGACCCTAAGTTCTATCCATAGCACGTACCAAAAGAGGGGGGGGACTGACATTTTTAGTCCAATCAAACATTTCATGTGGGTTCGTAGACTCCAAATTAATATCTTGAAGTTAAACAAGGATGAATCAACAACAAACCTTGTAAGATCGAGTTTTTACCTCACTCGCCATGATAGGTGTTGGGAAACAAAATCCCGTTCTTTGCGGTAGTTTATCATGAAACTTTGACCATATTCCTATGGTAAGATTTAAGGGGGTCGAGCGAAAACTTATAATCTAAAGTACAACAGTGGTATATTTATTTACTAAATATCTCATATCTTACCAACAAATGTAAAATTGTTAGTTTGGACATTGTAGAGCATTTACAACTTTACTTCGTAACCAAATTTACATGAATAGCACAAACATACAGCACTATGTAAATCCAAATAGTGAGTGACACTAAATATCATACTTAGTGTAGTTTGTATGGAGGGAAAGAGGGACAAACCCTCTCTTCAGAGTGTACGATTTCTCTTAACAGTCGTAATTTGCTTGAATACATTATACATGAGGAACTGATTCACGAAATACTTGACTGTGGATGGGAATATCTTAAATATCCTGTTCACTAATACCTATGGCCCTGATAACATACTGGTAACATTCTAAACCTAGATGTTGAGATTCAAAATATGATGGGTTTTAATTCCCAAACACATACCTAATTAAATAGTAAAGGTTTGAATTCCCTGTAATCTTATAAGTAAGTACATAAATGGCTTCCGTACACGATTCAAATTGCGACCTGGCGGAACAGTTTACCCTTGTTTTATGAGGGAGAGGCCAAATTAGGGCGATACATGCAAAAGCATAGACTTGGATTATTTGTCCAGTTTAGCGCTGGGCTAAATCACATTTGTGTTCAGCTGGGCTCCACCCCTCCTACACCTCCGTCCTTGTCCGGTCTTCTTGCCTGCACCTGCGTGGGAACTCTTCCTCGTTGGGAACCAATGTGACAATACCTGGTTATAATTACAAATATTCAAGTTGACGTCACTTTCATTATTTCCAAGTTAAGTGATGGAGTTCCTTCACATGTCAGAGGAGCTTGATGGTTTAAGTGACTAGTTATTGTCATATTAGTTCCCAATGGGGAAGAATTCTCACACATGTATATTAGTCCTCTCGAGGCACTTGCATAGGCATCTATTTTGCTCGTTGTTAAAGACTTCAGACTTATAAAAAGTCTTCATATAATGGTTGAACTAAAAGTGAGATGGGATGATAATACTTGTAGACTTGTTCATAAAAGGTGGGACCTCTTTCCGTGCATTAGTGAGAATGTCATTAGATACCAAGAAGTATCATTGGAAAAGTTACCACAAGGATATAAAATACCATATGACACTAAGTACTTTGTTTGGTGCAGCAATCCATTTTGCTACATCAACACTTGTGAGAGAGGTTCCTCCAAGCAAAACTTTATCAAAAGTCATCTACAAGCTGGTTTGAAATTTGAATTACTTGATCTACTAATGTGGAGTTCATTGGCCGATATTCACGTGGAGGAAATTGATTGTGATGATGCCATATTATTGTGGAGAAATACAACGGGCCCTCAAATCAACCCTCTTGAATGATATGGTGACATGGTGCACATGTAAGTTTCCAAATTTAGAACTTCACTTGTTTTCTTTTGATTTTTTGGTCAATATTCTATCATTACCACCACAAGCTTGTACATGTGTATTTTACTAGCAACATATGGTTGAGTGCTTTATTTTTTGCAACAAGCTACATGGATAGTTGAATATTTACCAATTTGGCTCTCGAAGTTTGGATGTTACTTTAGTATTATATCACAAAGATCTAGGATTTGAGTATGTTTGGATTTATGCATGAATTTTGGACAATTCCAACCGCAAATGTGACGTACTTGAGATCATAAACTACACAAATATGGTGGTTGGCGAACATGGAATACAAACATTCAAAGTTGTGCATCATTTGATAATTTTGTCCCCACAAGTGCACTTCCCTTTTTGTTTTTGGACAACCGGTTTGTTTAAATACATTTCAATGTCAATTGAATATGAAATGATGTATCTATCATAGTTATGGTTTCTTCTTATTTATTTTAATATGTTCATATTTGTAAGAAAATGTGTCCCCATCCATCCTCAGATGCGTATGGACATAATTAGACACCTTTTATTTGAGTGGTGTGTGATTTAGGTGTGGAGATAAGAACATACACCAAATATACATGCTTTTAAAAGAGGTTGAACTACGGACAACTTTTTATGTTAACCATTCTAAGTTTAAAATGAACATAATTGGGGGACATACACGATCATTCATTGAGCACAAAATTCTTCGCTTTGACAATGAATAAGATATTCATACGAACTCCAAAAATTTACAAAGGAAATGGCTACAGTCACAATTTGGAGTTGGCAATCGTCTTGCACTAATCACGCATTTCATATCGTACAATAAGTGGGTGCAAAGCTAAAAGTGTCCATTTAAGGTCCACTTACCTTAATGGATTGACTCAGTTGGGAAGTGGGATAACTCATGCATTAACAAGCCTTTCTTTCTTCCTCTTTTATCAAAGGGAACTACAATAGTTTGCGAGTTGAGGCATAGTTCAACATCCTCAAGAGGCATATGATGCGTACTCATACCCAAGTGGGAAACTATACTTGTTATTGGCGTAACTCTATGATGCATCATAACATTATTCATATGTGTATCATTGTTATGAGGGGGTTGGAATCCCCGAGGACTATGCCACTTCTATTATGGAGTTTCCCCACATTTGGGGTATATTTAGCTCGAGTATTATTTATTGCATATTCAAAATCACCAGCAACTAGCCACTAATATAAAGACATTGTATCAACGAAGTTCTATGTAAGAATTGTAGTCGCAACTATGATGTTTGAAATATATGATATTTGATAGTGGATTTAATTGGTGTTGCTTAACTGGTTCGCAACCCAACTATGGGTCATCACCATATCACTAAGAATATGTTTGTTTGAATTAAGGGGCCAAATCAATTTGAAATTTGACTAGGCTTTAAAGCATGTCTAATGTCGTGGTGGATTGAGCTTATCATCGGTCCAATTGTTTGGACAGAGGTACTTATCACATACAAGCGTACCTTTTATTCATCCAACATAAATACTTGACCCCCTATAGGTTTGTGGTCGGTTTGTCTCATATGAGTTGGACTAGATGAGTGTTGCTATGGTATATATGTGAATGCATAATATCAATAAACAACATCAATAATGATATCAAAGAACCTACTTGTGATAACAAATTTATAATTCTAGTCAAATATTAATATTTGGTGGGCATGTCAAGGTGAGGGAATCTTTGTATACATGAGTTATTAGTTGGATCAATACAATCCTAATATGTATTGATACTAGGGTGATTTTACCTAGGTATGAGGTTCTTACATGGTACACAAACCATAATGGTACTAGTATTAAGAAAACTGTTGGCTAACCACATCCTATTGGTATATAACACAATGGACCACAAATTACACTTAGTTATCATGTAAACGCTCAAGGCTTTACATTCCATGTTCATGCATTTCCAGCACCAATGTTGACATTTTCTATAATGTAGCTAAATAGACTTTGTTTTCTTGAAATCTAATTGCACGGATGTGAACTTAGACTACCATGTATTCTTTAAGAGCAAAATTGAAGTTATTCGGACCACATTTGCTAGGTCACCTTGACGTATGAACAAGGCCTTTCATCATGGGGCATGTACAAAAAATTTGGAATTTTTCATTCCATGACCATTTTCGGTCATGCCACAAATTTTAGAAAGTTGGTAACTTTTTCACAATGTGTTGTGCGGTTGACAAATGAGCTACTCCCAAGAATTTGGGTTTTTTTGAGAAAAATTAGATGAAGTTTGTTACCATCAAAGTTGAAGGGGCCACATTGAGGTCAGTTTGAAAGATTTTATCTTCTTCTTGGAGCAAGCAACATGTGCACTCATTTTTTTTCCTGAATCCATCGAGTCAAGTTGTACGCAACCGTCACCTTATCATAAGAGAAAAAAACTCCACCCGAATTGGACATTATATGTGAAAGATATTGGTTCTCATTCACACAAACACCATAAAGTGGCATTGTCGCTTTCTATCTACTCTGACCCAATTGCCACATTGTCATGGTAGTTTTGGGGTTTCTTATTTTTGAGTATTTCATGGAAATTATGGGAATTATTGTCATCACGATATTTCATTTCTCTAAAAGGAAAAAGGAAAATGGCATGCTATTCGTATATTGAATGTAGTATTGTGAATAAATAATTATTTTCCTAAACAATATTGGGAACTTCGTATTGTGGATTAACCCTAAAGGCATACTTCGACATATTTTGATGGGTTGGCCATTTTGGCAAAGGAAACTATATTTTGTTGATGTCATTGAAGCTTTGGAGGGCAACTCTTAGCATTATATTAGTTGAGCACTTCCACGTGGAGTAGGGGAGGGGGGGGGGGTTTCAAGATACGAGAGTAATTTTCATGTTGTTAAAGATGTAGGTTAGAATGTGAACATCATCCCTTTTTCCATTTTGAATGTCAAATGAGTGGATTTCTCAACCATTGGATCATGAAAATTAAGTTATGAAAGTAATTTATAAAATAAATAAAGATGCATAGAAGGATTGAATGACAAAAACATGCCATTCCTAAACAAACTAGTGTAAAATACAACAATTGTGGATTACACCGACATGATTTTCCAATCTATTATTTTGGTCATCGTTAATTCCCTTTCTCGGGTAAAAACAATACACACAAAAATGGCCTACATAACTTGACCATCAGTCCAACACACTACTTCTCGAACGAAGGATCTAATGTTTGTCATCTAGTGATTTTCGATGACTTGGCTGACACATGGAAGAGTGCCCTATACTCACATGGAAACCTTTGACATGCAAAGGAGGTCTTTCGTGATCGTGTTTTGTGGACTAAAGCTTTAGATGTTGATGAGGTCTAAGTTAGTTTCTCTTGGCCGGTGGCCCATCATCTTTCCAAGTTCCTTTTCCCAATGTGAAGCTTGTATAATTTTGTACATCTCCTCCGGTTCCACCTTTGCCTTTACCTCCTTAGCATACTAGCCTATCACTCAAATGTCGGTGCCGTTTGGATGCCCGATTCGTTATCTTTGTGTGCACATCTTGCATGATAAGTCATAATGATAGTCAAAAGGTCAAAATTTTGATACGTTGGTTGGTACCACCAATTGTGGGATCTCATGTACCATTATATGCTTCTTATCTACGTTTCCATATATATATATATAAAAGAAAAACCTTGATACGTAGTAGGTGATTCTTGAAATTTTTAAAATTACAATTTACAAAAACGTGTTCTTTTGAGGAACGATTGGGTCCTCCTAGACGTTCAAAGGGATAAGCCACCATTGCCACCCCCACATGATTGAACATTTGTACACATGGGAGTGTCCACAACCCGGTCCAAGGCAACGTGGGGTTGACTTGGGACCTCAATCCACATCCTTAAGGTTTTGGGACCCCAATGACCACACCTGAATTAAGATTGGGGACATTATACTTTAATAAAGGGTTGTGTTTACAAGTGCAACCAAGAGTCACGAGGAAAAACAATTTAGGATTTTTCGTGGTCACAATCGGCGGTCCAATACCATGAACACAAACAAAAACTTATATCCACTACTAGAAAATCATGACCAAATCAACAAAAAATCAACAGATCTTTGTCGATCCGGGCACTGCAATGACCGATTTCACTGATTTTTGAATTTTTGTAAAAATCAACAGTTTACTGCCTACATTTTTGTTGATTAGAATAGTACAATGACCAAATCAACAAAATTTTAGTAAATGTGAAATCTTTTTTGAATCTTTTTTGGAATATTCTAGGATCTATTGGAATATTGTAAAATCTTTTTAATTTTTTGCAATTTATGGACTTGTAAGTGTATGGGTATGGAAATAATTACAAATTCAAAGGTGTTTAAATATTATAAATATTATATTAGTTGATAGTTAATAATAATATATATATAATATATGTAACATATAATATATATGTATATATATGTATATATATGTATGTATGTATGTATGTATGTATGTATGTATGTATATATATATATAATATATGTAACATATATGCATATAATATATGTAACATATATGTATACAATATATGTAACATGTATGTATATAATATATAATATATAAATATGTATACATTTACAGTAAATATATACAGTATATATTTACTGTAATTATATACTGTATATATTTACTGTAAATATATACATCAAGTAGGTAGTAAAGAGAAATTAATGGCCTTATTCTAGAAAGGTTTAAAACACTCCATTTATATCATGTGTGATGTGATGACCTAGTGGTTAAGGTACATGTGTGGGTATCACTAGGTGCAAGGTTCGATTCCCGTGGCCGACACCTTCGGCCTTGGCCTTGCCACCTATGTGAGTGGTAGGTAGTCTATACTTGTAGGTGAGGTATATATTGAGGGTTATTTGGGAGGGGTTAGGAATTGTAGATCTGACATTTATTCATTTATTAATTTTTAATGATATATATATATATATAATAAGTTTTTTTAAAAAAATATTTTTGTGACCATATCAACAGAAAAAATCAACAAAATTGTGTTACATCATGTCCAGGTCAACGCGTCCTAAGTAACAACCGCGACCAACGCCTTTCTGTTGATCCGGACGCAAAATTTTCTACTAGTGATCACTTCTTGAAGTTTGAGTCACAAGACACAAATGTATAGATGATTTAGATCAGAGACCTATTGTTTTTAATGAAAATCTAACATAGGAAATGTTAAGACAAATTAATTGGGGTTCTCTCGCTGTAAAATACGGGTGACCACCAAATATTGTCCATTTATGGACATGTAATAGTTCATGTCACTTTCTCATTCATTTTTTGACATGTTCGCTTGTATTTATGGTGACCTTGTGTAAAACAATATGGGACCACCACATATTTCTCAATTGATGAGAGAATCTAGAAAGCAACGGTCATGGTCTGTGGTCACTACATTAGTTAGGGTATTTAGTGTCACTTATTATTGGAATTACACAATGCTATGATTTTTACTATAAATTCTCAGTTTTTTTTACCAATAGAGACAAAGTGAATTGTATGGTCATTATACAACAAAAATGACTATAGTTGGTAAAACATACATTCTTAGCAACAACGAAATATAGCATTGTGTACCCCAAATAGTAAGTGATAGTGATTGCCATAAACAATATGGTGTAAACAAGCCCTAATACATGCAATTGGGTTGCCCACCACATTTATCAACATTTCACATTATTTTGGATATTTGTTACCACAATGTCAAAATGCAATTATTATTGATGTATACTTGCTATATGGATGGATAGGCATAGTTATCAATGTTTGTGATATGGGTTTGACCCGAGGTAATTTGTATAGGTAAAGAGGCAACATATTCACAAACACAACCTAATTGCACATATCGGTGTGGTCAACTTGCCACATCCACAACTTCTATTTGACAATCAACCTAGGGCCTCCTTACACTAGAGCTTGAGTTGAGAGATCAAAATTGCAAATTTTTGAGAGTTTGATACTTACAGTTAACAATTTTATCCAACACTTGAACTATTGAGAGCTTGACCAATCTTCATGCTCAATAGTTGAGCAACTATGAAGAAGCCATGACATCAATGCACAAAAAAAGATTCATTCATGGCAAGCATTTGTTTGTGGGCCCCAAACTAAGTCATATATGATCTCAGCATAAACTTTAATAACCTAAATATCATGCATGTGGCAATCAAAGTGCACTTAATATGAAGGAGGTATGTAGTGTTACATGGATGTGTGATAATAGAGAATTAGTGTCAATGTCAAAACCCATGATATATGGGAGGGAAATGTGACAACAAAAAAGGAGATTTGAACTGAGAGCATCAATTCCGTAGGATTTTGGGATAAAATGAGAAGGAGTGACATTAAGGAGGGCAATATTCCGAAGGTTGGGGGTGTAACTACCTTTAACATAACTTGCCCTTAACCGATAGGGTAACAAAGGCCTAGGGAATCGTACAAAATTGAGTTCCTCTTACAACTAAGGGCCTCCCCGCACCACTTGGTGTTGGGCCGGGTCCGTCTTGTAACAATCTTTGCTAATAATCCCTGTGCCGGGTTGGGAGCTGTTCCGGTCCACAGTAGGGCTGCATGCAGGGGGGCCGCACCGGGCGGTGACGTGCCGGACCGCCCTGCACTTTCATCCAGATATTCATCCACGCCACGTCGACAGAGAGGACCCGTCGAGGTTCTACCCACGGTGCACGGCATCCTGCCTCCCACGCTTCGCTCCCCGCTGCCGCACCGTGCACCCAAGCTCACTGTCCTCGCACGCTCCCGGATCCGTGCAGAGCAAGATGGAGGGTGCTGCATCGACGGCGATTGACTCCGAGCTTCGAAGCCTGCAGTTTGGGTGAGTGCTGCTTGTTCCTGTGTGCTTGGTTAAGGGTGTGTTGGGGGGCTTCTATGGTGTCGGGTGGGAGTATTTTCTTCAACGTCCGCAGCGCAGTTTTGGTCGCTTCTACGGTCGTGTGCTTGGGACGCAGCGCTCCCGGCGACCTCTGGGCCTAGCGACGGCTCCCCGCTTGCACAATGGGTTTAGGTCCGCTCCCTGCCTGCGACACACGTTTTCGGTGTGCTGGGGGGCACGGCAGGCTGTGCTCTTCCCGTAGTCTGCAGGTTTTCTCTCCACCCCCCAACGTCGAGTCCATTCCATCCCCTCCGCATGCCACTACACTGTCCACACCCTCCCCTCCCCCTTCTCTCCGTCGTCCGCGTGTACTCCACGTCCTCCTTGTATTGGCACTTGCACATCCTCCCCTTTCCACCCAGGGTCACGGTCGCCATACAAATCCCTCTGCCACTGTGGGTTAACACATATCCGACAGTCGCCTGCGCAGGTCACTGGAGCCGTGATTGAATGGGACGCTACGACAATGCGGACACCACACCTGCGACTCCCACGCAGCAGAGGATAAATTGGTGGCGCGGCTGGCATTCGGGGAGAGGACGCCTTCGGCCTTCGCGTGAGTGCAGTCCGGGTTGCGGGAGTCTCCAGGCAGACCTTGCCTCTCCTCTGGCATTCATGCGTTAGTGGCAGTGCTCGCCTATGCATGCGGGAGGCATTTGGCAGAGGCAACTTCGCCCCAGGCCTCACGTGCCATAGCTGTGGACTTGTTTTTGTAGTCGAATTTGCATTTATCTGTTCACGGCTTTCTCCGTTTGTGCCGCTCCAGGGATGCACCTTTGTGCACATTACATAAATATGATCAATTATTTTTTCACGTTTACATGTGTGCCCTCCCATCCCCTGCCACTGGTTGCGGCCGTTTTCTGTGTGCGTGTATGGCAGCCGTGTTATGCCCTCGCCATGGCCTACTGGCTTTTTTCGTGTGTTTTCTGCTTTTATATTGTTTTGGTTCACCGGGTGTGCCCAACACTGTGGGTGAGACTTGGCTGTCTCTGGGCTCTCGCCAGGCCACCTTCGGTGTTTTGTTTTTGCTGCAGCGGGTGTGCCCAACATTGTGGGTGAGACCTGGCGAGCTCTGGGCTCTCACCTGGCCAACTTCGGTGTGTTGTTTTTGCTGCATTCACGATTGCAATGTTTTCAATTCCACGCAATTGGCATGTCCGTGCAATTCTGTTTTAAGCGCAGCCCTTCCTGGGGAACGACAGCTCGGTGGGTCTCCAATGCTGCATTTTCCGCCATCTCTGCAATTCTCTGCAGACATGCGCAGTGTTTTCCACAGTGCATGCCGTCTGGCGTAATATATTGCATATCTCCAGCAGCTACCAACTTGCAGATGTGCTTTTTGTTTTGCGACTTCGCCTATACCTCCATCCTGGTTCACGCCAAGGTACTGCCGCACCGGTCGAGTCCCCCATTCGCACGTACCTGTGCATGACAGACCGCAACATGCATGCGCCCACAGGCCATCTCGGGTTGTGAGTCTCCTCGTGTGTCCGAACAGCAGTGCCAATGGTCGCCAATGTTAGCGTGTACATCGTAATTTTTTTTTTCCAGGCTCCTGCATCTGTTGCGCACCTGGTTGTACGTCCTCTTGCGGACCTGTGCCGTCTGCACATTTCTGGGTGTTGTTTGAGTGCAGTTTTTCATTTTTCATTGGGATTCGACGTCTACAGGTTGTCTCCGATCCTTGAAGCCATGAATCCCCTGCGCCCAGATATACGTGGCCTAACTGCGCACAGCTCCCTCGCAGCAATGCTCCCCACTGCGTGGCTCCCGAGTTCCGCCACCTGCGGTTTTCAATGCCATACAATCCAATCGTTCGTAATGGTTGGAAACCATCATCCTGGACTCTCCCCCATGTGCTGCGGTGTTTGGATAGTGCCACAGGGTTCGGCAAATTGGAGCACATCCCTGTCCAGGCAGTCTGTGCAGCAGATAGTCATCGCCACAGATTTTCATGCTTTTGTGTTGTGCACGCTCGCCAGTGTGCAATCTGCAAGAGGTCTGCATAATCTGGTCAATTACTCATGTTCTGTTTTGCTGTCTCCCTGTGGCTTTTTTGTAGGCCGGACGATTACTGGCTAGGGTACAAGCTTTTTTGCTATGCTTACTATTCACACTCGACCCAGCATGAATCGGAGTTTCGACATTCCAAATTGGGTTCGTGCATTTCCTTCAAACTTGGAATGTGTGGTGTTCGGTTTTGTTTTTTCCCTCCGCTTCCCTTTATGTTACGAATGTGTGTTGTTGTTCACAAATGGCTCCCACCATGGTTTTGGTGCACATGGCAACTTGTGTGGCGTCGGCATGTGCATCTACCTCCTCCTTCTCGTCATGCTGTCCGTGCCACTTGCATGCAGTTGCTCCCTCTTGTGGAGATGTATTGCAAATGGGAGTTGGAGGAGGATTGCTCGAACCTGCGGGCTCTCATGCTTCGTTTTGATTCGGAGGTTGAGCTGGAATCGCATTCCTTGGGCCGGTCGCTCTTGTTCATGGTTAGGGATGATGGCATTGGCATCGAGGGTATGCCAAGACTCGCCCCCATCATGGCACCGACTGACCCTTTTCAACTCGTAAGGGAGAGGCTGGCAGCTGCTGGATCGGCAATTCGGGGCCTCCAACAACAGGTGCACACTCGCAATCAATTGTTTTGCATGTGCAGCCTACCCAACGATAACGATATGACTTTCAGTGTGTCGCTCTCTTTGGATTTGGACTGTGCATTAATTTGGCTACCATTCCAACTTGTCCAACAATTTTACATAAGCATCCACATTGCAAGTTTGATCACAATCCAAAATTTGACGCCTCATCTCCAATGCTCTAAAATGTGTCCTTCATTTCATTCCCTTCTGCCTCTACACATTCAATGCCTATTACATGTCTAGGATTTATGGTAGATGGAGTGATGCTTCTAGAAGTATGTCAACAACTTCAAGTTATGGCACTGCCCCCTTGCAAAATTTAAAAATTGTGAATCATGCCTAATGTTCTCTGCATTCTTCATGCAACCAGGACCCTACATCACAATGTCCAGAAGTAGCTCAGTCCGCCTCCGAGCTTGACCCTCCCTCAACTCGTTGACCTCCTCTTCGCCCCCGCGAGTGTGACGTTCCCGCAACATCCGGAGCACGCACATCTTCTGCCCTTCCAGACGAGCCTCTGGGCTGTGGGGCCTCTCCGCCACCGTCATACTCGTTGTATGGGCGCGGCACACCTGCACCTCCGCTCCCACCACGTGCCAACATGCCCCTGCACCACGCAACATCAACCAATTCAGTGGCCACATTCGATGTTCCAACGGCCACCCACATATTGTTAGCATGCATTGACATCTGTGTGGTTATGGTGTCCATGTACCTGACTTCAACAGAGGCATGCGTCACTCATTATGCACGAAGGAAAAAATTGAGAAGAAGGGCTCAAGAGGAGGAGTCTGACACGCCGCCAAGGTCATTGTCAACACATGTGCCTGAAGAGGAGACATTGGAGCACCCACACGACAAGCATGTTATGGATCTTCTAGCTTGGCAGGTTGAAGTCTTGGATGCGCGTTGGTATGTCAAACCCCGATCTACGTGCTGGTTTGAGGAGTATTTATTCAAAATCTACACCCCCGACATGTTTTACGACATACTCCGTATGAGGAGAAGGACATTTGACAGATTGGTACACGACTTGAGGCCTTTCATTGAGGGTCAACACACACACTAGAGGGAGCCTATTGGAGTCGAAAAAAAGGTGGTAGTCACTTTGTTCAAGCTCATGCACGGAGCTTCCATCCCTTTGGTAGCAGACAAAGCGGCATTGGGGAAGTCAACTGTGAGTGAGATCTTGAGGCAGGTGTGTTCAGCCATCAGCACCCGCTTTGGGCATCTCATAGCGTGGCCAGTTGGCCGGAGGTTAGCACGGACAGCGACGACATTCCAATCCAAACAAGGTCTACCGAACTGCATTGGCGCCATAGATGGCTCTCACATCTATATTGCAACTCCCTCGAACACTATAGTGGCAGCTGTGAGACCAATTTTTGGCTATCGCCTGCCCGAAGTGGGCCATTTTTTGAAAAGTGACGATATTCATCCGGCAAATGGACTTCGAACGTCATCTGTAGCGGCATTGGAAGGCTATTGCCGTCAAGAATCGGTTACAATCCTTAACCGACTTCTCCTCCTTCGTCAGTTCAAGGAGGAGGCGAATCAGAAAGTAGGCAGGCTATTTTCAGAGTTAGAAATCAGGCATAGTCTCCTAGTGTTTGGCAATAGGCTTTAGCGACATCAGAGCTCAGTGATTGAGTCTGAGTGTTACTTGGTTTCCTCCGAGAAGGAGTATTAGCAATAGGCAAAGAAGAACTGTGTGATACAGTCTTTGGGCAACATTGCATTTGAATAGAAGTGAAGTGTTAACGTGATGAGCAATAATCTGGTTGTATGTGCAATGAAGTTTTACTGATACTTGTGGTCGGGTGAGTCAGTGCAAATTGGCTGGAGTCAAGAGGTGTTGTGAGCAATGGTCGTAAGAATGATGAGAGTTAGTTTTTAGTGTGAAGATAATGTCAAGAAAGTATGTGGAGTGATGAAGTGCAATGGCGATAATCGTGAGCATTGAAATAGACATATAAGCTGTTAAGAGCGCAAAGTAGTCTGGAAGCATAGTCAAGAGTGCTCTTAAGTTGTAAGAACAGGAGAGAAGCGTGTGATTGAATGAGATACTTAGAAAAGGCAAGCATACTCAGGCAATAGCCTTTCCGAGGTAGAGACACCAAGATGCGCTGGAAAGGCAATAGGCTGTGAGCGCCGAAAGAGGACACATAAGCAAGAAGAGTTTGATGTACGAGGAAGAGTGCGAAATCCCAAGCAGTTGGCTATGGAGTCAGGTTTGAGGGCATGAGGGAGTCAAGATGTGAGTGAAAGGAAGATTAAGAGGCAATAATCTTGAGAGCATAGCCACTTACCCTGGGATGGAGAATAGAGACTGATGAGTGAGTAAAGCCATAGTCTGAGGCTGGAAGGGTAAAGGCAAGACCAGAGAGTGGTCATGGCAAGGCCAACAGTCTACAGAGAGACGAAAGGGCAATAGCCAGTAGAGGAATCACAGACGTAGAAGCCTGAGGGAGGCAAGACCCTACCTGAGAGAATGTGAGGAGTTACAGCCTAGTACGAGGATGAGGACTGACCTCACCTTAGGGTAATTACCCCACAATAGGATATCGCCTGGGTAAGCCTGATAGAATATCGCCAGTTAGGTCTGAGAGAATTTATAGACTGAAATAGAGAAAAGACTGAAAACAACACCCGCATGGTAGAAGCAAGACTTTACCCGGTGAGATGAACTTGTTGCAGATAAATCCTTCTAAGTAATAACAACTTGTTAACTAAAGGATATAGCTTGTTCAAAATATATATATATCTTATATATTGACGGAATAGATACTCTATGAGATGGACGACCAGGTGGATCGGAGAGTGATGGAGACGGTTACAGTCTCTGAAGGAATGCCGATAGCTGTAAGTAAAACTAACTGGAATTAATTTGAATTGATCGCAAGCATAAGTCATAACCCATAAAGACAAAGAAGGCTACTCAAAAGACGTGTGTTGGACGCGTAGTCCTGCCTAAGAGTTAGTGCCAACTTGCCAAGCTTTTGAGCTTCACGACTGATATAAGTCACAACCATAGAGTGATAGAAAATTACCTTATGATAGGACGGAATCACTCACTACTGGAGGTGCACAAAAGAATCATAAGAGTGTGGAATAAGTGGAATAAGTGGAATAATGGAGGAACGAAGAAGGAAAAGTCCTAAGTTGTTAATAAAGTCCTTAATCCAATGTGACAATAACCCTTATAGACACTATCTCAGTCTTCCTGGAGACTTTGTTCCCTGGGTTTTGTTGTTTTAAGCCATAGCAAAAACTTACTACATTTTTGGCGCCGCTGCCGGGGAAGGCTGTGGTCGTCTTTTAAGGTTAAATTGGGAAGGAATAATTAGCAAATGACCGGTGTCAATCACAATGAATACACAAAACAAATGGAGACTTAGAGGACATAGAACTAGGGACAAGGCACAAGTGATTAGGAGTGACAACCAACGTCGCTTACCTGTCACTAGTCCTACATTTTATCCTAAGCCTCGCCATGTTTGCCCAGTGTCCGAACCCATTGTAAGATTTGACAACCGAATTTATGAATTGTTGAGCATCTTTATCGATAGGCTCACTAGACTAGAAAACTACGTGTATAACGTGTCAGATAGATTGAAGAGAAACCAATATAGGGAGGATAATCTCCCCGGTGCTGAAACATTGTGGAGACAAATCCAACTAGGAAAGGCCGGAGAGTTTAGAGAAGACAGTAGTGTGTCTAGAAACCAAACTAGAAAGAACCGTAGAGGATATTATAGAGAGGATCTGACGAAGTCAACTGGGAAACCTAGGACCATCGACATAACTCAATGTCGCTATTGTTGTAGTTAGACCCTGATGAACTGATGGAGTGGTGTTGGCAAGTCCCGGACTCTGCCAAACACAAGATATATTCAGGGGGATATTTATTCTCAGCTTTATATAGGTTCTTTCGTTTCAGCTATCACGGGAACGGAATCTATATTACTCCTGATGTAGCCTTACCCAAAGACTTTATTGAGTCGTTTGTAGCATTACCTTTAGAGTTACAACGGGATATCACTAATCGCATTTGGAACTACGGGAAGGGATACAGACGAGTAATTGTTGACAACAATTCCCCTGTCTTACCTTTATCCCTTAGGTTCCTATTTTCTGTTTACGGAAGATTGAAGCACATAACATCAGAAGTAGTGCCAC
>CATNTY010000027.1:0-29131 GCA_950295325.1 Polytrichum commune
ATAGCCACCGCAATTGAAGGAAGATATATATGACCATTTTAAGAACACGAGAATCATCACTTTGATAATGAACGAGACATTCATATGACCTCCGAAAACCACCAAGGGAAAGTGGGCTTTGGCCTTGATTTCGATTCACTAACCTAACCATCCTCTACCTAATCTTGTGTTCCATATTTTATGAGAATTGTCTCATATTCTAGTTGCAAAAAATAACTAATCAATGACCCATCTACTAACATATCTTAATGCCCAACATGCCAAATACACTAATTAGCATTCATAAATTAAAAACCACAAGACCATAAATAAGTCCCATACCTGGTTTGCTCCTAAAGGCTTCCGTGGAAGGTTCTAGAGTAGGCAAAACACTACTAAAGAAACTTTTACTTTTGGAAAGAAAGAAAGGGAGGAGGGCGGTGGGGCACGTGAGGCCCTAGCTATAAGCCAAGAGTTGACAATCCTAAGCATGAAAGAAGGGAGCCTCAAAAAGAAAAAAGAAAAAATGGCGAAAAACATGTAGGGTGGTACCTACCCACCCACTACCCTAAGTTGCTAGTGGGGGTAAACCTAGGGTGGGTACCAAACGGAGGGCGATTGGGTTTACTAACCTAGTGGGGGTAAATATAATAAGGTAAATTCATACATGGCCTAGTAGGTGATGTAATTGGGGGGTGGGTAGGTAACTAGGGGGTTGGGCGGCGCATTTAACAAGATTGTTGCGGCGCTACCATGTAGGCCTATACATGGACCTATATTTAAGGCCTACCCTAAGTAGGGTTTCTTGTGCACGTAGCTAGGGACTCCTTTTTCTTACCCTTATCAAGTAAATTATCAATGTTGGGCTGCTCTCACATTCTTTTTCACACTTTTTGGATATATATATAATGAGGTTTTTTTCTTGCCTTTTCTTGGCATGGGTTTACGGGTGTGTGGATATTGGAGGATACTCTTGTTTGGCTAGGGGGTTTGTGGTGTCTACATAAACTCATCCGTTAGTGAATTATTTTATTTAGAGTGTGAAAAATAAATTGTTGTAGATCATTTGACTTACGTAAATCGTTTCATAAACCCCCACTAGAAGGAGTTTATTGAACTTGAACTAGGATAAATCGGTGCTTGACCTTGCAAGGAGTTTATTTTTCACTATAACTATTTCATCCATGATGGATGAGCTTACCTAGAACCTTCATACCTAAGTGAAAGTAGTGTACACCGTTTATGGTATTTAGTGCCACTTGTTGTTTGTAGAAGTTGTTTATGTTGACGAATGGAACCGTATTGGCTATTACCATAGGTTGATAGCATGTTGGGGAAATTTTAGCCAATATTTAACTAATTTCAAGAAGAGGGCTTAGGCGGTCCATAACAACATTTATGAAAACTCGGGTTTGTGTGTGTGTGTGTGAGTGTGTGAGTGTGTGTGTATATATATATGCCTAAGTTTTCACTCATTCATGGTAGCTAAGTACACGATGTTAGCTTTGAGGGTTTAGGTGAAGCCATCTTAGTGCACTAATTAGGGTTGTGAACAATGTTCAATGTCGTTTTATGCTCATGTTTAGTAGAGGTTGTTCCAACGCACCAAATGACATGAAATATAGGCATTTTGATGAATAAATTTTCGTTCATTAGCCCAATAATTATCAAAAAATTAGGCTTCATTATTCTGAATTATTTTTCACCCAACCTGCTATCAACATACAATAACGGATGTGACACTTTGAGACCTCTAGGCATTTGAGTTCAGGTCCTTCGTAAATAGTGTACATGGCACAAAATACCATAAATGGTGTAGTATCAATGTGGTATTAGGATGATATTGACCCAACTAGGAACTTGGGTATAATCTCCTCTTCTCATGTTATAGAGATTTTGTATTCATGATATCTATGTAAACTCATCCATTGCAAAGACAAAAACACGGCGAACTATATTATAACATGTAAATGAATATTTCTAGATGACTTGACTATGAGAATATAAGGTTAAAGACCGTGAATTAGTCTAGTGGAGTTGAATTGGAATGAATTGGCTCATTGTACTAGAGCCCCTTCATCCACGATGGATAAGTTTACATAGATGCTACAAATCCCATGCATGTGATAGCCACCAAGTATCAATATCTCACTAGAATTACACTTTTGATACTAGTTGGGTAGGTTATTCAATGCCGTTATTGATACCATGCATTCACTTATATACATGGCCAATACTATAAATTATCTCATGCTTCCATTATGGACCTCGAGGTAAGATTTAGTGGTAAAATGTTTGTTTACATTTGATGATGTGGAATTTTTTTGAGTGGCAATGAAGAAGATGTTCATAGCCTATATTGTAAACCCAAAATATGGGACATGAAACCTTGATTTCTTGCTTAGCTACTATGTTCTCTTCGCGCATGTTATGTATGATAACGTACACGTGTTTCCCAACTATGGGGTTATAGTTGTGCTCACTTGTCCATCTTGCAATTTGTGAAGGCAATTGACGATAACTGATCATTTAGCTCTTCATATTGGTTATTGTGCTCGTGGTCGAAGAAAATTGCATATAATTCAAAATCTCAAACTATTGGTTAACTAAATCATATGGATGTACCCATCAATAAAACTCTTTTATCTTGAGACCAACATGTTAATGCTTTTGTGTTTGTGTTATATTCGTGTATTTGATTGATAAATGATGATGAGATTTAAACATCTATTTCAATGTTATCATAATCATACTCGGAGGTGTGATTTTGTCAATGGAATTGTCCATACAACTTAGAAATGTTGTAATTATGGAGTAGGCCTAAGTCAACTCTTTCTTAAATAATAATCGATGTTATAGCACATCAAGTAGGTGTACCTAATTGTGTGCATTATTCTTGAACTCTAAGTGTTGTTGCATATTTTGGTTGGAAATGGTATCCTTTACAGAGTTTGTTGTCTTATGATTTCATACATGTGTCAAAAACAAAGTTTAAATATGTTGTTGATATTTGGAGTTGTTGTAGTTCGAGTTAACTCGTTGCTGTATCTTTCATTTATTGCAAAATTCATTTTTCTTACCAAGTGCATTTTTTAGTATTCTACGAGGTCCACAAGGCCATTTCATGCTTTTCTTGTAAACACCCATATTTTCTATCAAAACTTTAAATGATAGAGTTATTGTAGTTGTGCTAGCCAGAAAATCTGATCAGCCACTTGCAATTTATAGGTAAAACCTTCATACCCTATAACTTAATTCTCAAGAAGTCGATAAGAATTCATATAAGCATTGATGACCTTTCAATTAATGCAGCGGAACCAAAAGAAGATGAAATTTTAACACAAATTTATAGGGTAATTTCTACTAGATTCCTTTTAACCACTGAAGAGGATGAATTCACCCAGTGAATTGCCCTTATCATAAAGGTTATCCTCATAGGGAGGTGGCTCAAGTGTCATGGCTTCTAGGTAAACTCAATGATTGTCGATGAACGGGTTCTAGTTTAGAATAAAATAAATTATTATTATTATTATTAAAAAAACTCCCATAGATTGAGGGCCAATTGATCCCAGTTGGATGTTGCTCAACAAATTTAGGGTTTTTTCTAAGGTCCCAATTGGAATCGACACATGATATTATTCACATTGTCAAATATTTTGTTGTGGTTTTCACTTTATCAATGGATAAATTTACCTAAATACCACAAAGTTTGTGCTTTGATTCATGACACCCACTAGGGGAGGGGAGAGGGTGCAGGGTTGAAGAAAACGCCCCTCCCAATTTTGTTGACGATTGATTTCAAATGGATCTTACCAGAATCTATCATGCTCTTGACCCAAACTTGGGAATCAATTTGGCTAAATTTAAACACCCCCGCGCTATACAACATCTTCGGATGTTTTCACCCTCCCCTTCAGTAGGTGTCACAAAACTTTACCCCCACAAAACCTAAACCGTAGTGAGAAATTTCGTTTTCTAACCCCTAACCATCGAAGTGCAGTAAAAACATGCCCCCTCACAAGGTTATTGTTGACTCACACTAAAGTGATTTCAATAGACTGGTAATCTACCCACACTCACTGCTCCAGACCACCAGTGAACGGTTCCTACCAACAACCGCTACATCCAGTGGCTCTCACTGGTCAAACCAACTCCAAAAACAACCCCTACTAGTAAGGAACCCGTTCATTGGTCGCCCACACCAATAAGTGCGGGTGTGCTATGAGTCGGGGTCTTTGATCCCAATTTAGGTGTTAATTTCCCTCCCCAAGGGTAGGTGGCGAATTTGCATGAAAAAGGTTAGAAGCATGACCTCTACAGTATGTAACTCGGAATATATCCTAAACCCCGCAAAATAGGTGTACTTTGCTTCATATAGGGCTGATGTGTAACTTGATTTCGGGAATGAGACTTGAAATTGGGTTAAATTCGGTGAAAGTGTTAAAACGACGCCATGCAATAGAATGGAGAGGGGGGCTCGTACCTAGTAGCTAGTAGTTAGTAGTACTTCAAGTGAGTCCGGGCTCAGGCTGGCTCTGTGGCTTTTCCGAAACCCACGGATGAGAATGTGTACATATATACACACATATATATATATATGATACATTACAAGTGGGAATAAATATGGCTTTTGACTTTATGGTTTCGACCCGAGTCTTTCCGCCCTCGGAATTCATGGGGCTCATTTCACATGCACATTCGCACGCCACACCTCCTACTTCCCACCTCCAACACCCCAATGAATGAATCGATCGATTTCGGCCTCGGGAAGAACTTCACTTCTACGGTAGTATTGTGGTGGTTTAGGCGTTGATTGTATTGTTTAAGGGTTTGTAGAAATCTTTGAGTTTTGGGGTCGAAATGTCCCTTTTTTTACGATGAGGATATGAGAATTTAGTAGAGTGTTTTGTTTGTCGTAATGAATTCTTGGAAATGAGTAGATTGTTTTTTGCGACAAATTGTGTAAACTCCTAGGAGGACTATGGTAGGCGTATCTCTTGTTTGTTTGATGTGATTAACATGTTTTGAATCATTTGGAACTTGTGAATTGGGATGATTCGACGGCAAGAGGGAATTGTCGCATGCGGACGTACCTCTCGTTCACCCAACAAAAAAGCCCCGAAATTGTGTGCAATGTTGTGGTTGCATTATTAGTTGATTTGATACCATGACTAGTTTTGAAAATCCTGGATTAGTCTAGTTGAAGTTATTTGAGATGAATCAATCACAAAGCTATAGGGGGACCAAGCTTTTGCGTTGGGTAGTTGAGAGGTACACAGATATGTGATACTTTCCTCTAGCCTAATTCAGCATAAGGATTATCGTTAATGACTCCAAATCAATCTCATATAATTCAATATAAGCCACACATTTGGAGGTGGGAGTTTTATTTTGGAAGGATGACATATATGCTCGTTGGAAAGGACAACTTAAATGCAAGGCCCTCGCTTGGGATGCATGACTCTTTTAGCTACCTTAGGCCAAAATAGTGTTAAGATAGGTGATCTTCTTGGCATTCAATATGTCACACTTCTCCATGATAAAGAAGTTGTATTCGGAGTTCCCTTCTTAACTAGTACGAACTCCTCCATGCTTGTCACGTAACAATACACATTATTCATTTGCTATGAAGTGTACGATGGGAGGTCAAGAAGTGAAAATATTTGTGAGACAAAGGCACGATGAGATCGTTGCATACAACTCATCTAACAATGAATGTTCTCATGCAACCTACCCTAGAGAGTTCATGTCTACATTTTGAAATTTATATTGAAAGGAAAGTAGATCAATTCTTATAGGAGTTTTAAATAGTATCTTGAGAATACATTAACTTATAGGAAAAAAAAAGTTATCCTTAAAGGATATGGAGCGACCATCCAATATTTGAAGGTGCATTGTGTCTAGGATGTTAGCCAAACATTCTCACTTTGAACATATACCTTGTATATAGATATGTCAAACCCACCAACCTTGGAGCTTCATCAAGTTTTCTAATAAATGTTCAAGCTCAAGTTATGTGTACCTAAATGAAAACAACCAAACTCATGACTAACCTCTCGCGAAATCAAGAATAGAAGGAAAATACTCTGTGTACAAGCATATATTTCATAGGTTTCAACACAAGAGAAACAAGCTATGCAAGAATATAATGGTCTATGAACTATTACTACTACTACTAAATTGATTATCCCAATTAATGCATGTTACTATTCATAATTAAGCAGTGCAATAACGTCTTGCTTAGGAGTCCAATTTTTACTAACAAGAGTTCAATAGATTGTTCAAACATTATAGAACTTGACTACCTTTGCTCAGTAAAACATTCTCATTAAGTAGTTATAGCACTCCATAACTCCAAACAATAACACACACACTAATTGGAATAACCAATGTACTACACCAAATATTGCATTGAGTGTCACTTACTATCTGGAGTTACACAATGCTATATGTTTTTACTATTGGAGTTCTCTTCTACCAAACAAAGATGCTAATGTTTTGTAATGTCCGAACAACCAATTTATACCTTTGTTGGCCAAAAAAAATGAGATATGCAGTAAATAGTTAGAACCATTACGTAATGATGTTTGTTCTTTGATCCTCGCCTAACCATGCACCAATCAAATATAGGGGTTCAATCAAGATTACTAACCAAATAACACCCCCATAGCTTAGGGTAGTATAGCATGTACTTTGGTGGTTGAAACAATCATACGAGAAGGTTGAGCAATTGTAGCGATTGTAGCAATCCGTAGAACCCGTAGTTGTAGTTGTAACGATTTGTGGGTTCAAGCCACCTTGGTAGCGACCGCTACTTATTTACTTACCCCCCCCCCCACCCCACCGTCAAGGCAACGGTGGGGTACAAACGAACGGCCCCTACCTTTCATACGGGTTATTTAGGGGACTAAAGTATAGGCTTCTCTTCTAATAACTAGCACGGGCATGAATGTGTAGAGAAGGACGAGAAGCTTGAGAATGTTAGTTGGCTTTGCACTTAATGCTAAAGCCCCATGGACTCTACGTGCGCTCTAGTTATGAAGCTACCAATTAGTAGCCCTTTTATGACCACTAGTGGCGTGTAGTTCTCGAGGCCCCCGGACTTATCATTGGGACATCATATCAATCGCAAGGTTAGTTACTAGATGGGCCGGTGCCGACGGCCATTTCCCCTTGTACATGTCTTACATACCTATATCAAATACCCCTACTTATCCCCCCCCCCCCCTCTCCTCTCAAGCCCGTGCATAGTTATGTCTACCTAGAATTTGAATCTCTAGATTACCTCCCAAACGATTGGTTGTCCAATTGGGCGGTTATTTGCTTCCAATGTGAAAGTTACGCTTGAGGTAACTTAGTATGAGGTCAATTTAACGGGCGGAATGACCCTCTCTAAATCCATGGTAAGTTTTATATCCACTTTTACCTTTTCTTGAAGATTCACTTGTGTTTTTTCTTGCAAAAGCCTCCTTTTTGGATTCCAATATGTGCACGGTCATTCTAGAGGCCTTTGGGAATGCATGCTCTTATTGCCTTTATACATGCATGGATTTATTCTTATAGAACCCATGCATGTATATTATTGAGTAGTTTAGTGTGTTGTGATATTATGTTCAATAAGGATGCATAAGCGTTAAATTTATGAGTTCCTTGTAAATTCAACTAATAAATCTTCTTGATTTGAAATGGTATTTAATTTAAATTCAAGGGGTGTGTGTGTGTGGGAGGGGGGGGGGGGAGTTGGATCAAGATGATTGGAACATTGGATATTATATTAGGTTTATTGAACCATTTGCAATTATGCCCACAATCTCCACTATACAAATCTCTCTCTCTCAAAAGGGGAAAAAATCAGCTTAACTTTTTTTTACATCTTAAAACATTGATTTGTTGTTTATTTGACACCGCAATCAATTTCAAAGACCCCAAACCAATCATGTAGGGTTCGATTGGGATGAAGTAACCACATAGTAAAAAAAAAATCTAGTTGAGTACATAATGTAAATTGCCCATGTAGTGTCACCAACGCCAAATGTAAACATAACATTATTTTTCGATCCTTCTAAGAAAAATTGGGCATTTTACATTTACAATGTTGCAATTCTTGTTGCTTATTGAGTGGGTTTTCATCCAAACTTGAGCCATCCATGACAATATTCCATTACAAAATTGTTAGGATGCAGAATATACCAAACTTTTGTAAGCATCTCATCCCATAAATGTAAGTTGGGATGACAATACTTGTAAACTTATTCCTAAGGAGTTGTCATTAGAAAACTTACCACAATGACAACATAGCATTACTTGGTGTCCAACTTTCGTTCTGTACACCCTCAAAATATGACAGTTGGATGCTTGAAAAGTTGCACGAGGAGATTCATATTCAAACATAGCTCTCAACATCCCACTATTATATTCTGAGAGCCCACATCGCTGAGTAATGTTATGAAAAAAACACCACATGACACGAAATGCAATATTCAACTATAGTTGCCAATACATTACACTTCATATTAAGAGTTGTTTAATTAAGCCAAATTGCCGCCACCTTATTTTGGGGCCGATGGGAGCCGTACGTACCTGGAATTAAATCTAGTGTGCATTTAAGGCCAATTGAGTTATTTGCAGGGTTTATTATTTTATAGTTCGAGCATCCTAATGCGCAATCACTGTGTGGCTATAAGCTAGCAACTGTGTGCCATAATTTAGGGTTTTAGTCGCATATAGGTTACAGTGGGCCATAGGGAATTGCAGCATAAGAACAAATACAATGTGTATATTTGTTGTATGTGATGTCTTATTTAACCTTGAAAGACCCGTGGGCAAGTTACACCGGTGTTTGTTTTTTACAAGGTTGAGTAAATTTGGCTCTTGGAAATGTGATTACGGTGAGACATGGGGCCCTATATTGGACTTCTAAACTCCAAATACACTTTTGGCCATCGAATGGGATCGTGTATTGTCTCGTTGTCCCTTGAGCAATTGAAAATCATGAAGAATGTTGTTTCAAATGTCAAAAATGGACTCGAGATGTAAAAGTTGTCAGAGTTCAAATTGTAGATCTTCCCAATTACGTTGATTTTGTGAACATAGAGTGTTGTGCTATGTTTTGAGCACATGGTCCAATCTCATTGTAACACATGTAAGTTCGGTATCCATTCTTAAGTACAAGCCACCAATTCAATAAGAGTTGCAACCCACCAAATTGAGGTCTTGCTTCTCACAACATTAGCATATGAGATTTCTTGTTGAACTCAACCATGTTGTAATTTTGCATGAATACGTGGCTTTGTGATTTGACATACTATGACTATACCCTTCCTCCATAATTTGCTTGTTGAGTACCATGTGTTTGCCCTAGAATGTGGGTTGTGTAGATTAATTTTGCAAATCTATACCATCAATGGCTACATGCGCATTCCCTTGCATGGAAAATTAATGTGGAACCCCTTCAAATTGTTTGAAATTCTAAGTGGCTTTGTTGTGGTATGAAAATTTCCCTTGCTATGGATGACTGTCCTCCATAATGTGATATTGTCTAAGCCATTCTTATGGGCCCTTTTTGGTGTGAGCATATGTGACCATTATTATGCACACATCTGTGGCTTGATTTGATCCTAGTTGTAATGGGTGTTCCAAATTTGAAGATTATTGGTTTGGTTGCACGTGTTTTTTAATCGGTTATTTTGACATAATGAAGAGCACAAGTTTATATTTAATGACTCAAAAGCTAGGTAGGCACTCAAAATAGACTTCACCATTTGGCTAATTTTCTCAATGACCTACATGAATCCTCTCGGGTTTACACGTAGCGTTGTCTTTGCCTTGTTTTTAAAGGCAAAAATTGTATTTGAGGCCTATTTTAGCAACATGATATGCTTCCCATAGTGGGCTACCAAAGATTTCAAATATTTACATATACATTTTTCCCATCATTAATAAGAAGCAAAGGGCTAAGTGCACCAACCTCATTTGCACTCTCCCTCTCATGTAATGATCCACATGTAATGGAAAATTTGCCTTGTGTTTCAAGGATTGATTGATTGATTGGTTAATTGATTGGGTTGTGCATTTTATATCAATTGTTCTAGGAGTATGTGTCATAGGGTGTTGATGATGCATTATGATGATCCCCTCGAGCCTCAATTTATTGGCGGCAAGGTCATGCTACAAACGCTAGAGGTATGCAAACATACCTCCACCAATTTCTCATGTTATCTATATTTTATGTGCTCATGCTAATGGTACTTTCTCAAAATGCATGGTGTCCTCAATGATCTATGCACATGGGCTTGAAGGGGTTGGCCACATGCATTGATCACATTCATGAGCACACCCTAGTTCATGAAGTAAGAGATCGTTTATTGAGAGATGTGTGTTGGGAACCCATGTGAGCTCAAGTTCACATTGGCTCAATTTACGACGTCCTATTTGTGAAGGACACCTAATTGCACATATCAAAGACATACATAAGTAGGATAAGAATAAAAAAAATATGAGTGGGGTAACACTAGGGCCAGCCGTTGCTCCTTGACAATATGAGGAGTCCCTCTTGATAGGGAAAACTCTCTCTTCCCGAAATGTACTACTACCAATAAGGATTTTTTCACTGGATGAAATGTATCGTGCTACAACTTTGCCAATGCATACAAGACAAACACTTCCATAAAGATGGAAAGTCTCTTGATAGGGAAAACTCATCTCTTCCCGAAATTTACTGCTACCAGTAAGGATGTTTTTCCACTGGATGCAATGTATTGTGCTACAACTTTGCCCAATGCATACAAGACAAACACTTCTATAAAGATGGAAAGTCTCTTGATAAGGAAAACTCATCTCTTCCCGAAATTTACTGCTACCAGTAAGGATGTTTTTTCACTGGATGCAATGTATTGTGCTACAACTTTGCCAATGCATACAAGACAAACACTTCTATAAAGATGGAAAGTCTCTCATTGATGTGTACCAGTCATGGGTCGTAGTGTGGGCATGGTATAAGTTACAAGCCGCCCGCCGATTCCATTATTGGTGCCGCAATAGCCACATGGAAAACACATGTCTGCCAACCAAGTTGTGAACGCTCCCGCATCTATTACTCATTTGACTTTAAGGGCCTTTTCAGGAGCCTCTACTATAAGGTAGTTCGTCGGCCACCGTCAAGAGGAAGCCCTAGGGGCTTCCTGATGAGGAATGTATAATAAGTTATGGGCCGTGCAACATTATGAGCAAAAGGGAGGGAATTAAGTTGTTGCAATACACATGGAAGTCAAACGGTTATATGATAAGTTGTTGGTGAGTCAATGGCCGCATCATTGGCCCCCATGCCCACAAGTATATTCTTAAATGGGCCTTCACTAGCTTGGAACCACTTTGGATCGATTGATGCATGGGACCATTGTATTCTTGGTGTGGAAAGTCTCCCATTCACTTTAGGAAACTTTTGTTAGTGACACGTGTGATTTCTTTTGCCCTTTCGAATACTCGAATTTTTCCGGGATGACAAAGTATGGAAAAAACATGTGGCACTATGAGAAGACTAAAATTGGAGTGTTGGCAAGGGACGGTACGTCGATTGGTTTGACAAACTTCGGAGGATTCGTCACGTGATTGCAAGGTTGACATAATTCATCGGGATAATGAACGATCGGCTTTCAAAGGTTTTTGCTACATCGATTATCCCATTTAGTGAGCGTTGGGTGATAGTGCGGGTGGGAAGTTAGTGAAGGTGATATTAAATTTCTTTATGTTGTGAAATTAGCGCTATTAGAAGATTTAAGATTTCGGGAGTCTAAAGTATGGTAAATGAACATCAAGTGCATGGTAAGTGAGAATGTATTCATGAATTCAATATTTTTTAGTAAAAAATTCAGCCCTTGTTAATTTTGGGATTTGGCAAAGTAGTGCGTGTTCCGGGAATTACTACCACACACATTAAATGAGATGATTAGTGTAATGAACACTTGTTGATTGCATCAATCTTAACTTCTTGCTTACTAGGTTCCTCAATTATGATAAGTTGGGTAAGAACATGTTCACACGTTATCCATATAAACCCTTGTAAGCACTTACTGCCAATTTAAAAGAGAATTCCAACAAAATAGGCTTCCACTCATCCTCAATATCATCGATTTAGAGGTCATGTCTCCCCTATAAAGCCTTCCGCCCATCAAGTATTCAACTTTGAGAGGGGTGGATTCCAATTCCTCTATAAGGAATGAACTAAAGAGGACATGCCTAATTTGGTTACTTAACTTCATCAGACACCTATATTTGAGTGGTATGTGGATTAGGTGTGACTCCAAGAATGAATACCAAAAAGACATGTGTTTGAAAGAGATTGAATTGCATGCTCAAACTAGGGTAGCTATTATAGGTTCAACAATCAACATAATTGGGGAGAACTTATGTGACCATCTAATGAGCACAATTTAATCTTCAATTTGATAGTGAACAAGAGCTCCGACAATTATAAAGAAAGCAGCTATGGCCTTAATTTGGATTTGCTAACCACCTAGTACTTATCGCAAGTTTCATATCCTAGGAGAACTACACTTTCCAGAAGTTACAACCATTTAAGACACATCTACCTTATCAATATCTCCTTTATTATTATTATTAAACCTTAGCTTCAACTCTTTCCATGTAAAGCGTGGTGCATCGCATGATATTAGTTTTGATCATAGAACCCATATTTTATAGAGCTCATATAGAGTGAATGTGTGGGACATATAATAAGACTACTTCCCTCTAAAAAACTATTACCTAATTTAGTACCTCTTTGTGTTAGTGTGTATTATGTGTGATCATGCTCTAAGCACTCACTTTTCAGTGGTCGACTTTGAATTCATGTTTAGGTATCCAAATTGGACTAGAGGAAAAAATTGGGAGGCTGGTTATATTGTCCGATTGGTTGTTTTGGTCCTGTCTTGGTAGCAATACATTAAAGCATTCAATTCATCCTTCAACCCACATCTCAACCCCCCCCCCCCCAACTTTGTTGTTAGACTCAATTTGGAAATACAATTGACTTCAAAACCCTCTCATAAGTGCTCTTAAACTTTAACAAACCTTGAAACACATATTCATACCAAATGTTCAATTTGAAAATACTTTATACTCCTCCTTATCATACACTCATGCGCTCCACCCAACACATTGCACTCACCAAACCCTTGAGACCTCCTAGTTCACCCAAATTATGTATGTTGTGAATGAAGTATTGCATATTCTATATCATAATCAATAGATAACTTTTAAAGGACCACTTTTGATATTTTTGCTAAAAACATTAAGGAGATAGCTATCAATTTTGTGTATGACACTTTGATTATGAACACCCCACCCTACGTACACTATTCAATCTCGTGGTAATATAAACATATAATAGTGATAAACTGGAAATTGAAATAGCGGATTTTTTTTTCTAGTTTGAATTAAATCTAGGATGGCCCACTTTGCATTGTAGAACACACTATTCATACACCCATATTAGCAACCATATCTAGTTAAGGTGAAAATTTCATGTAAAATATATAGCTTGGAAACCATTTTCTTAGCTTAGAGCATTCCCATTGGGATATGCCAACAACTTTATTATTAGGCTAACGCCAAATACGGGCCCAACCCCGCCATATGGTTAATCCCAATAGTAGCCCAAAACGTCTAAAGCCATTACAACCATGCCATTCTAGAGCCTCTCGAGTGCCAAAAAGAAGCTTTTGGAGTACTAGCCCCATCTTGGGAGTCGCACATGATACCCTACATGTGCGATGAATGACCCCATAGAGATTGCGCCAACGATGGGTGGAAGGGGAAGAAAGAAGAAAACTTATGTTCGGAGGAATAAGAGGAGTTGTGCAAATCAATCATGATCATGAGCACCAACAATAAAAAGGGGATAGGGCAAAAGACTGAGGGGTTTTTGGGTTGCAACTGAGAAACTCTACAACAAACACAAAGTGGTGACAAAGGTGAGGGATCAAAGGAGTTTGGAGACCAAGTGGGCATATATTCGGAAGGAGGTTACAAAGCTTTGCAGGTGCCATGATGTTGTTGAAGCTCTCAATCAGAGCGGCACAACATATGAGGATGTCATGTGGCAAGGCCCGGGACCATTATGAAGCGAAGGTGTGGAAGCTTTTTGTTTTCCGCTACTACTAGACGTTGTTGAGGAGCGACATGAGATTCGCCATCATTTTTCAATCGGAGATGCCCAAGCTCAAGGTGCCTACAAATAAACAATGCATTCATGTTATGAGCTTCTTCACTTATCCATTTCAATGCGTTCATTATTTGTCTCAAGGTATTCTGCATGTAGGATTTGCTTTAGGTTTGCCTTAGTATATGAAGATCGGACAACCCCAGTTTGCATGCGGCATCAGATTTTTGAACAAAATAGGGGTCACTCGTCTTTGCAGCCTATAGTATATGAAAAAAAGAAGCGTGCACATTTTGTACACTCCTAAATGTGCCCTAACCAAAGACATGATTGTATGCAAAGTAGTCGATAAAAAACAATTTGTAGAACATCTCATGTTTCCTATCCTTTATTTTTGCATGCCTTGGACAAAACCCTCCCGTTGCGGAGGGCTCATCCTTTGAGGAGTCATTGTCAAATCGCATAGCTAGGGATCTTTGAACACATTCTTTAACCTCATCATCTTCATCCAACTCTTGTATAATGTTTTGATTGTATCTCATCTGATGCTCTACCATGATTGAGACAAAGCTTGAATACAATTAAAGGAGGGACCCCCCCCCCCCCAAAAAAAAAAAAAAAAAAAAAACTCTAGCATGAAAGCACTACTACACTCAACATCAAACATATTGCAAGCAAGAATGAAAACACACAAAGGAATCCACTAAAATACATGTGCCACTGCCCAAATGGTAGGATGTAATCATTCATGATCAAGCCAATTAAAAGATCGTTGAAGATAATTCTTTGAATAAGGACAATATTGATAAAGTGGAAAGCTGATACCAACGAGAATGGGTGAAGGCTTCGTTGAAATGCTATGTGTATTGGACAAATAGATATGTATTCAACAAAGAAGACGAAAACCAACTCATTTCCATGACAAACAAGATCCCTATGGGATTATCCTAAATACACGGTCATTGCATCCTAACTAATTGGGTGCATGATGGTGTTGAGCAATTTCAATTTATTTTTTAAATAAAGAAAAAGGTGGTATTTAAACATATGTACATGATTTGTCTAGATACCATTACATATAACTATCAAGTTCGTATAAGGTTTTTGGATGGATGAAGCCTAGATGGATGTAGGTGTTAAACTCCCAAATGAACGCGTGGAAGGAAATTTGGGGGCAGGTTGCATGCTACCCAAAATCATTTGGTAGACTGAGCAAAAGCCACCCAATGTTGTTAGCTCTCTTTTGGGAGAAGCGTGACAACCGCACCTATAGCATGCTTCGGGTGGGATTACAATGACTCTACTCTAGGTTGCCTATATACCGTGTGTTCTATAGTACTTGATAGGTGTTCTATACTATGCCAATTGGATTGATATGGATGGGAATGCTCTTAGTTGATATTGTCGAAGGCCCCAAATTAATCTCATGGTATCCAATTATTGACCCCAAACTCTAACCCTAAACATGTAATGAATCTTCTTAACTAATGAAATGAAAATAGGTATTGATTTGAATGTTATTAGTTAGTAGTAGTAGGTTTCAAGAGAAGGGAGGTACGTGATAGGCAACTATCTCACGCAGTTCTTTGAGAGGGAGTCGGGTTTGCTATCCCATACTAGCGCCTAGAGATGGGCGTGAATCCTACTCTCAAGTTTATGCGGCTTAGGTGAAGGCTATGGAACATGAATGTGGTAGCTCAAAACTGAAATTGGCACAATATTGTGAAGTCACCACTTTTACTCAATCATGTTAAGACCTTAATGTTGCTACTTATTATTCATTAAACTGTGGGGCTAGGCTTATAGAGCTTCTTAGACAATCGCAATACAACCCAATTCCTACCGAGAAATATATCGTGATTATTTATGAAGTTGTCAAAGGTTATTTAGATCAAATTTTTATTTCAAGCATGAATGAATATGAAAATGAGCTTTGGCCTATGTAAAGACCCAATAATAACTTCTGATGTTGTGCAACAAGAAAAGAAAAAAAACATTAAGCTTATTAAGAATGAACTAGCTATTTTTGTCAAAAATCTACACTAAACTTGCTACCAACTCATTAAGTGTAATTGTTTTTTTAGGGCATGATTTTCAATTTTTTATTTATTAACTTCTAGGTGTAGGGTAGAAGCAACCTAGTTGTAACCATATTTTTTCTTAGATCCTTTAGTTACGCCTTTAGTAAAGTTTCATCATATGCACGCTATATGGGCAAAGGTCTTCTCCCCTTTCTGTCCCATCCACTTTGCTTTTATTATTCTACTACATGAAGGAGTAAGAACTTTACCTTTCTTAGGTCCTTGGGTGAGGCTACAATCCTATAAAAATAGAGGATGGGAATGCTTCATTGATAATCTATTATTTATGTATCCGCTACCAACATTCATAATATTACTTAACATTAGAGTGATGCACCCCTAGTGCCATGAATTTTGAAGGTTCTTTCCCAACTTATGTTGGGTAACCCGCAAAATGAACAGTAATGAACCTAAGTATTGTGCATCTTACAAGGGCCAACCGGCAGTTGGTCCATCCCCCCCTCCCCCTCCCCCTCTTTCGTAACCCCACATGGTTGAATTTTTAATCCTCCCAACCACCCATCATGTTGGTGCCTACAAAAGGGAAGCTAAGACATGAGCGATGAGTGGTAAGCGGTAACACATAAGTAGTGAGCCATAACATGTGAGCAATGATGCCAAATTCAGTAAATGGGCACGGTTTAAGGTACATATTCTCAAATTGGTACTTGCATTTTTGAAAAATTTCAATTGTATAATACTTGTATTTTGATTGAACAACAATAAAGGGAGCCTATTACCATGACTACTTTTAAAAACTATCAGTGCATTACTAATTTTTATTATAACAATCCATACCAATACATGTCACTTACTAGGATTGTCAAACATGCAGTTGAACACAACACTTGGAATATTACTCACTTTACAACACCTGCAAGTTCAAGTAGCCACATGACCTCGTTGTAGGAGTACCTTGGAGCATGAATGAACTTGTCACTATCCACGTCACTATCATAATTCACCTTGCACACAAATCTAAACACATAATAAAGATGTTTGCAATACACCCATTTCCACTTATTTTTCCAAAGAATGAGGTGACATTTGTGTGAAGTCAAGGCATGTGCAATACGTTATGTCGCCAAATATGACACGGTATGCGATGTCCTCCTTGGAGACAATGTTGACTAGCACTCCAAATCTTGGATATGGAATGCCAGTTAATCCAACCACTTAGTAACCGTCCATGAGTTCGGCGCTCTCCCGTTTGTTTGTATGATCTGTTATCGGTGCTGCTAGATTGTGGCACACTGTCTTGCTAAACCTAGAAATTGGATGGGCATATGAATTTAGTGGCGTACGGAAATTTGCTCGAGGGATCGAGAGTGTCAAATTTCTAGGAAGCCTACACAAAGGAGAGAGAACCTCCCTCTGTTGCAATTGGAACCTAGTATTTTCGAGCGCCAATAACTACTACTTTAAGAGACTAATACCTATCTTCACCAGCCATGTGTTGGGTACCATATGCCAGTCCAACATGTACTTCTTATTTTTGCCACTTACACAACGATTGATGTCGTCACAGCAAAACCAAAACTCATACTCCACATTCTTGGTGGAGTGGTGCTCCTTCTTCAGTCCCTTGTATATGGGACCACTGGTGCCATGTTTGCTAGTTCTCACTCTGGCATTGCACAAAGTCCATGTATTGGCTTGCATCGTCCAAAATCTTTTGGCAAAGTTGGGTGGCAATTTTGCAATGTGCCAATGGAAAGAAGAGCAATCGGCCTTTAACACCGATGTGGTATGTGCCACACCATGCTCTGTAGAATTCAAGGACTCCTCTATGTATGTTTTTTTTAGCTCTAGTGTTAAGTTGAAGAACTGAATAGTTCACTTTGTTGGGTTGAAGTGAATTACAATTCGCACTTGGTGGCATATCAAACATCTATTTGGTGGATCCAAACAGCTCAAACCCCTCCAAAGCACAATACCCAGTATTGAGATTTTCCGCCTACATATAGGACTTCATGGCATTTACTAGTAGCTTTGGATCGCCACACATGACAAAAACCTTCGATTTCAAGGACGCAGATGCAAGGCCTTTACTAGAAGAACCACCTCAATCACCTCTCAATGACAACTTGTTATTTGCAATTTGCATGAATACACGGATTTAATCGTTCATTGTCGCTTTGTATAGACAAATCATTTTGTTTCTGGACTGCTAGAGCAATTTGATTTGTACCGTCTTTGCAAGGTTATACATTGGCATTTCCATGCGTTCAATCATAATTATATCTTGCAAATATTACAAATATTATAGTAGATTATATATATATCATGGATACCCAAAATTAAAGAATATTGCAAAATGTATATTGGCGATGCATTTATAAGAATCATATGACCACCCCATTGCCAATAATGGAAGTGTCATAACCCAACCACCCGGAAAGGCCAAAAATGCCTTATTCTGTGGCAGCTTCAGAGACAACCACTATGAATGAATGATATAATATTTAGTTTTGGCTTCATCCATTGTTTTCACATATTTGTACACCGCGTTAAGCATTTGGATAACGGGCTCACATTCATGTTGGTACAATGTACGGGCGTTATTTTATTTTTATTTTTATTTTTTCTTTCACATCTTTGTAATCATTACATAGTTGCTTGTGCACAATTGTAATGATGGTTTGATATATTTTTGGGTCACCTTATCCAAGCTTGATGACCAACGGAGAAGGCATGTGCGTTCACAGTCGACCATTGGCAAACTTGGTTCACCTTCACAATATATCTTCCTATTTGCATTTCAATTTGCTTGAGAATTGAACAACATACCTTACATTCTGATTTTGAATTTTTTGGGACATCATTTTTGACAAAAATGGAATAGGAGTCAATCCAATCCATTTGGTACAATTGTAGACAACTCCATTGAGATACATATATTCATAATATTTAAATGTGCATTGTGGATGACCGGCACTAGAAGAAAACATGAAGAAAAGTCCCGAATTATTTTAGATATTTGTTGTTTTTTATGTGCACTAAGGGTGTCCGTTGCACATCTTATCCTTGCCATTCATGGAGCGGCTGTACACATTAAGAACACCCATAGGCCCTGGGAGCAACATAAATAAAATATCATCATGAAAATATAATGGCAGAAACTGAAGATTATGTACATCTATATTGTCAAAATCAATTGTGGTCAAATTGGATTTGGACCCCTCCTAAATTTTGTCAATTTCAATGCATCGATAATATTTAAGCCTACAGAGGATGAAGAAATGTGAAGGGATGGATGTTGTCATGGAGATCCATAGTGAACCATTTTTGTGTACAATAGTCAAAATCCACAAAAATTAGTAGTGGAGTGGGAGTCTTAGTTCTATAAAGGAAAGATGATGTATCAAAAAGATCAACAATAGGACAAACATCATCATCCGAATTTGACAACACAAAAACATTATCCTCACCCCCTATGAAGCCTCATGTCTATGCTAAGATTATGGCTTCCATTCTTGGTGCTCAAACATTCCCTTCAACCCATAGAAAAGCTAGACATTACGGTCGACGAGTTTTGAATTTCATAGAGTTAGAGGTTGAAGCATGTTCAACATCCATCACTACAAGTTATAGTGATGGTTATTTTTTTGTTAGCACATATTCAACTATCATAACAAAAGGCTCCATTATTGGTGTCATTTTTTATATTGAACATTTACTTATGCTATACCTTGGAGTTACACATGTTTTGTGTCCAACTCTATCTTCTTTGCACTCTCTTAATTTGTGTTGTATCATTGACCTATTATAAATTAAGTATCCTTTGCAACATGTTTTGTTCATTTTTTGATTTGTTCATATGAATGTAAATGATGATCGTTATTTTCACTTCAACTCTGTTCATTCCATTGTCATAGGGCATGCAATACAACTTTATATACATATATGCCAACGATCGTGTACATATTGTTCTTTTTTCATAATCCATTGCTCGCAATCTAGCATATATGTTATTTTTCTCCTTCCCACCCTTCTTATTACTTAACCTTGAAGTCATTATTCTTCATGCCAAAATACCATGGTTATAGGATACTAGTGGGCTTATTACCAAATATTTTACCTTCATCACCGCTTGCAAGTTTCCGCTCGCCGCTCACAAGATAGCACTTCCCACACAATGTTTGCCAACAAACAAGCCTAGGTAGGTGTCAGAATCAACTAGCTAGGGCGTGGGAATAATGGGCATAAATGCATAGGTGAACGATGCAACTAATCTTACCCCTCCCCTTTCAGAAAACATGCAAAGGAGGGGAGGGGGTAGGCTTAGTAATTTTGTGTTCTAATGCCAACAACAATTCATATCAAAGAACCCTACATTTTTTCAGTTGGTGCCCCTTATCAACCAATCATGTTTATTATGTAAAGTCCTTGAATGAGTATTTATCTACTTATTATAGCTCACATTATGGTCGCATTGGAATGTCCATGGCCTTGCTTGTGTTGGAGCCTCCACCCACTTATGTGACGGTGTGCACATAGGTCATGTTATCCCTCCACTTGCTTTATATTTCTTTATGTAAGATGTGCTACATGTCCATTATACTCTCAAATTTTAGGTGTCTAGAATAGGTCACAAACCGAAATTGGTGCACTTACTTTACAAGGTATATGGGCATTTTGTTATCACCTAACCGAAGACCTATATTTTGTGGTATGTGACAAGGCTTGTAATAAATGGACACCAAAATGACGTGTGTTGCAACAAGATTGAACTTTGTGCTCAAAGTGCATCAAATGACTCTAGGTTCAAAATTAGCATAATGATGGGGAGTGCATATGTGAGTAACTACTTTGCGGAGATAGGAAACCATTGCATGCAAGCATACATATCATCCATCCAACGAAAAAACTTTACCCCCAATAAGTTTGTGGCCCTATCATCACAAATGACTTGGACTAAGGGTAATTTTATCTAAAACCGACAAAATATGTGTTGAGCATGCTTTCTATTATTAAAAATCAAAGTTTTTTCCCTTCGCAGGATCATGCAAGGATTCCAATGCATTAGAAAACACATTGTTTGGACACATTTTGCAAGGATTTAAAGTTTCATTTTGTACACCTATATCAAGTGTTCAAGTGGTGTTCATGTTCATAAATCCAATATATACCCATTTTACAAGAGTTCTAGGTGTTGGATTTAGGTCAAGTGTTGGTTTTGAATATACTTACCTTAAGACTAATCCGGGGTCTTTGAAACTAAATCCAGTGCCAAATCAACTATGAACAGTGTTATTCAAGTTGCATACAATCTCATGACTTTTTTTTTATGTTGGATAAATGAGAGGTATGCTCGTATGCTCTTCTCTCTCCCACACACACTATCTTTCATGAGCACGAAACTTTTCATTCGACCCCATGTAACTCTTGCATCTCAACTCCAATCTTGAAACTTAAAATTACACAAGAAATCGCATTGCCGTTGCTAACCGAATGTGATGATTTCCGGTCCGATCCAATAGCCGAAATCCGGCTGCAAAGTTGGAAGTGCTCACAAACAATAGTAATCAACAAAGGGAACCAACCCCTAGTTACAGTTGATCCGGTGGGAGTTCGAGAAACAACCGGTTCGGTTGAAGTTCATCCAGACTTTCTGGAGAACTACTAATCGAATCTCTAAAATACACCAAAAACACCACAAGATTGTTTCCACAACTTGTATCCAACTGGTTGGGCTTGGAAACATTGTGTATGTTTGACAAATTTCATCTACCATTCAACTTCAAATCCAAAGTGCCACATGACGTTTTCAAGCACACGAAAATGAATGTCAGTTGAAATCTATATTTTCTTCTAAAATGTCACCTCAACGTCATATGTCTAGGGGCACATGTCATTTCAATTTCTAAATGTCAATCGACCTGTGGTTTTTTCCTTCACGAGTCACACTACACGTCAAATTGTAAATCGTGTGTGTCAACGGACGTGCATTTGGTTTTTGTGCAAGTTTTTACATGTCAAATGTCAAAAACTTGCAAAAACTTTGTCAAACATACACACTGCTTGGAAACCAATGGTCGGGGAGATTTTTGGGCATACTAATCAGTCGAGATCCTAGTGTTTGCAAGCCCAACCGGTCACATGTTGACATCCTTCGGCTTTTCCTTTATTAAATTGGGGTATATTCTATAAATTCCTCTAAACTGATCAGTACGATAGAAATACCGTAACCCATTAACCACCCTCTAGCCATGCACTAGACCGCCATCATAATGGTGAAGTGCCATTTCTGAAACAGATCATGGCTCGGCGGCAACTTCAATGCGCGCACACTTAGTGTAACCACTGGGAGTCAAGTGTTAATGTACTCATGAGGTAACCGATTTAGGCGATGTTCTGTATGGAAATGCGGATTACCATGTTCGGTGCAGGGAGAATCTACTGAACGAGTAGGGGGTTGGACAACTTTCCACTTTGAAAAACTGTAGCATTTTTTTCTACAGGGCAGGAAAATACGAAACAACTTGCATTCATTCTTCATGAATCCTTCTCATCTATCTTGGAAAATTATCTCACGATTGTCACACCAGATCTTCAATGCGAATGAATCACCTTATTTCCACAAGCTTTGGTATTTCAACCTTAATCGGTTGAGATCCTAGTGTTTGCAAGTCCAGCCGGTCACATGTGGACACCCTCCGGGTTTCCTTTATTAAATTGGGGTATATTCTATAAACTCCTCAAAAACCGACCGGTAATTCGTCCCGAAGTCTCCAACTTCAACCGGTGGTTAATTCTCAAACTCAACCGGTGTGTCCGGAACTAACGGCCGGTTCTCCCTGACCGTAGGTGGAAAGAGTCCGGAATTCGGACTGATTAACGTGCCCAAATCTGCCCGGACACTGCACATAATAGGGACACACACATTACGCCATAATAATTTTGAATGAATTAGCTGCCCGGGATCCACAAAATCCAAAGGTGCCAGGCCCCCCCTGCCATTCCGGCCGGCCCCTCTTCCCTTTGCCTTCTGACAGTCTGTTATCGGCCGCAAATCCAATTAGTCAGAAGCCCAAGATAATGGCAATCTAGGGTCAACATCCCCTCCTTTCATGCCCATCCCCCCCCCCCCCCCCCCAAACACTATCATCCATCCATCCACTTCAAATTTTCATCCATCCAACACTTCAAACTAACGGCGTGGCGGAGTGGTGGGCCCCGGGTTTGGGGTTTGTGGTGTTATCCGGTTAGGTTTACACAATGGAGCTTGGTGTTGCATAAGCAAGAACCGGATTGGGAATTGGATATCCTTTGCTTTAGTTATGCCAACACTCAATAATACTATGGGTTCCAAGGAGTTTCCATGGACATCACAATTCCTAAGCCGTTAGTATGATTCTCGTAGGTGTTATTGAAAGGTTCCTTTGACAAGAGGAGATTGTGACATAGAGACTTATCTCCTTGTTCATCCAACATAATTATAGCATTGAAATGGTATGCAATTTGGACGTTGTTTTTCCCTAGTTTATTTAACACTAAAATGAAGTTCAAAGACTCGAAATGAATCTAGGTGATGTTAATTGAGATGAATCGAACACAAACATAAAGGGGGTCGAGGTTTGATGTTCGATAGTGAGAGGCATGCTTGTATTATGACAATTCCCTCTCGCCGATTCCTTCTAGCGACTTGTCAACGTGAAACAAGGCAAAAAGTCGACTCTCAAAAATGTACACCATTGTGTGTCATGTATGATTGTTAACCCATAACTTCCCAAGCAACCAATTTCTGATTGATGGACGATTTCTTCCTTGCATTAACCCCACCTAACTCATTCATCCACAATTAATTTATCTACAAACATCATACCAACATGGATATCTACATATAGACACATGTACAATGCAATTTGTAGATGATTAGAATGTGTAAATATATGTCAAAGTGGGAAGTGGTCATGTTGTTGTTGTAGGGAGCTCATGTGAGGTGTTGACTCCAATCAATAGTTGCCACTTCGATGCAAGTTTTGCATGAACATCAAAGATGTTTATTTTGGTATAAGTGAAAGAAAAAAAATTGGTGTTCATGTAGAAATGGTTTTTGTGCTCACATCGACCGTTCAGCTCCACATTTGGACACTCTCGAATTTTTGAGGAATTCTTTGCATATATGTGATTTGAATTATGGGAGAACTGACATGCCCCAATTGCAAGGTGGCTAGCCTATTGTGATTTGCACATTTTGGCAAGAGAATTCGCGTAGATGCTCAATTATTGAGTTGTTCCCATCTAGTGGACCACACAAGTTCAAAAGTCGACTTGAATCGGTGGGAGACTTATGTACCACTTTGACGAGCACAACGATCTTCACTCCGATAATTGATACGATTCTATGATTCACAAGAACTTCAGTTCTTTTTAAACAAATGACTAAGGGCAGGGTTTGGATTTGCTAATCGTCTTGATATTCCACACTATTTGGAAACTTTATTACCACGACAACAAATTTCATGAATTCTCATTTTCCTACAGTTGTTGGAAAAAGTTAAAAGTTTTGTAATATGATTTTGACCCAAGGTAACTTGCATGGATAAAGCGACAACCTATTCTCAAATGCAACCTAATTGCACATATCAATATAGGTGATTTCTAATTTCGATCAAGGTTGTACAACTAATAGACAAGCATTCATCCACTTGTTTGAGTCAACAATTTTGATAAGAGTGACTTTCTTCCCAAACTTACGTCATTCAACACCTTACGAATACAAGTCTCAAGTCATTTCATTCAATCGTGTCGCTTAGAAACACTTTACGTTTTAAATCACTCTACTAGCGTAAATGATACGACGGGGATGTTGCTTTTGTTGCATGTGAGCCTCAATTCAAACTGCTCCCCTTCTTGAAGTGATTCATCAACCGGTTTCACGATTCAAATTCAAACCGCAAATTTGAAGTGAGCTTAGCCAACTCAAATTTCAAGCTCCACCCATCGATTCGGCCGGTTTGAATCAGCCAACGCTTCACAAGGCTCATCCCTTTCCGTAGTACCTTCGCCTGATAAGATGGAACCCGGCGGCCACCGTCAACACGTGCACAAAACCCTAAAACCCTAAAACCCTAAACCCGTGAGATATCTATTTTGTCGACAAGTGAGAATTATGCTTCCACCCCAACCCTAAAGTATAAACAAGCACACCTCTCATTCATCTAAAAACAAATGTTCGAAATAACAAATACAACGGAGTTTATCGATTGATAGATGGATGGATGGATGCATGGATAGATAGATAGTTCGACATTCAAAACATATTCTCAAATTTTGAAAATGGGTTAGTGAGACATGTTAGGAATGAAGCAACCACAACCTTCTAGCGAGATTTCATTTGAACGTAGGTATATGAAAGGTATGTACTCATATGCAACAATCTTATCTAGCTCCACCGTTTATGGTATTTGGTGTCATTTACTATTCGGAGTTATGTTACTATTGCTATAATATTTTACTGGATATTTCATTTTTTACCAACAAATGTCAAATTGGGTGTTTGGACACTATAGAACATTAACATTTTGTTTGGTAGAAAGTTTACACTAACAAGAAGTTGTTAAAGAAATCTGTAACCCTGAATAGTAGGTGACATTGAATATCATAAACGGTGTTATGGTGTCTACATGAACTCATCCATTATGAAGGTAAACGTGCAAACATTTGTATTTAGATCGTTTGACTCTAAACATGGAATCAAAAACCCCAATTTCCTCAAGTTATGTTGAGTTGGAATGAATTGACCTCTCTCTCTCTCTCTCTCTCTATATATATATATATATATATACTTTATTTTTACCTTGCCATACATAAATTACTGAGCTCAGTAAATATAATCTTTAAAGGGTAAGTACCTTAGGGTTAGAAGAGCTCTACCTAACTATTGTCCGCCATAGATTCTGCTCATTGTATCTACGGACACGGTTGAAAACCTAATCTTATAATAAGAGCAAGGGCTTGAGAAAGTACCCTTTCACTCAAAGGTTATATTGCACTAGGCGTTTATCTTTGGTAAACTCTGTGATTAGGGTAGAGGAAGTTAACTAGTGGGTGATTTAGGCTAAGTGCTTCAATCCGGCCCCACAAGAAACTTCAATGGCAAAGGAACAGGTAGAATACTCTTTTTTGGAGTATGTGGTAATGCAAAATCAATAGGTGTATTGTTGTATGATTGTGTGACATATATAACAATTGGGTTCTGCTGTTATTCACCTCGTGTACGTGACTAATCCTCATTTCTTGTTGGTTGCTTGTATGGGCACATGTGAGGCAGACCCTTCACAATTTTGAACGACATCCTTAGGTTTTGCTTATCTTTTTGGGTTCGTACACTTAGTGCTCATATACTGTATGTATTCCGTGATGAAGAAAGTGAATACTTACACATATATTGATTATTGGGTTATATTTTGAAGTGCATATGGTGACAAAGGTCCTTTCAAGTTTTTGACTATAAGTTGTTTAGTACATACAAGGTGTGTAGAGTTAGTTGAGTATGAGTTGCATACAATAGATGGTGTCAACCCATGCACGGGGAGGTCACTTCATTGTCAAGTTGACACCACGTGCGGACAAAGTTTGCTACCCCTATATTACATGCCATATATAATTTTAAAATTTATGATATTTTTTCTACATATACATAACCATTGATAGTATCTTTTGTACATATATTTTTTAAATTTTTAGTCATCTTTATTTTTTTTAGTAAATTTTTAAGTTCAATTTTGTGTCATTCTAGTTAGAAACGGTATGTTTTATGAAAAAAAATCATCAAATTTAGTTACCACTTTTAAATATGTCATAGGTACTGTGTATATCTACTCATGAAAAAAAATTGATAAAATTTTTACCCATTTTGGTGGTGCAACTTACCAAAAGAAGATTTTTTTTGGCCGCACGTGGTGTTCAACTTGACAATGGAGTGATCCCCCCGTGAACCCATGGTTACACCATATGATAGAGTTACTAAGACATGCATTGTACTGAAATGAGGAGGGATCCCACCCACCCACCCGGGTTTTTGTTAATAGTACAAAGATATGTATATGAATGGAATGGCCTCTGTATGGAGGATGTTTTCTGAATATGACTATGCTTGAATATAAGCTTAGTTCTTACCAAGAAATGCCCAACTCTCTTCTTGTAGGGCATTATTTTTACTAGGCTTAGAGCCCATTCATCCACAATGGATGAGTGAACATGTATGCCACAAAGCCTACGCCCAAGCCGTTGGGTGAATATTCACAACACCTACTCATCATGGGGGAGGACAAACCTTGGGACAATGTTCATTACTATTGTAGATTCCGGGAATTGTCTATTTCTTACCAAAAACAACCTCTAATTCAAGATTAGAGACCTCAAATCATTATATTGGGCTTAAGGGCCGGTTTACCCTCATATTAAGAGCCGTGACCATGAGAATCTAGAGGCCCTTAAGAATTATCCACATGTTGTACCATGGGAAATAGAAATCTAATTTTGCAATTAATGGCTCCCCAATCTTGGGACCGCAACATGTGTTCGAGTTCGGGTCCCCACCATAGCAATATAATATTTCTAGCAGCCCATGACAATTCAATTGATCGCCATGGCCCCTAGATTAGCGCTAGACCTACTAGTTTTTGACAGAGCGAACGCAACATCCATCATACCATGAACCGTTATCCACTTGTTGCCATGTAAGATGCCATGTAGATTTTTCATCCATTTGAAAACTCTTTGATCACTCATGCCTTCAAAGTCTACTGTAAACTAAACTTGGACTGTTTCCAACTCCTTGACCAATCACATAAGTTGTAGACCATGGGTCAAGGGCCCTCAAGCCTCTAGTAAAGTGACCCTACCTTGGGTTCCATCCATCAATAAAACCTATAGAGGTTAGGTTTTCAACAACGACCCCTTGGTAGGTGTTATTAAACCAAGCAATTCCCTATCCAATGTCCAAGAAGACTCTTAGGCATTGCCACTCAAAACCCTAGTTCTTACCGGATTACAAGTTGTCAATCTTTCGGTTTTCTTTATTGGCTTTGTTTGTAGGACTAAGACTATGCATCGACTTCTTTGTTTTAGGAGCAAATTTCCTAACCACTTTGCATTCACACTTGGACGTTACTTGTTCTTGTTATTTTTGGTCAAGTTTATTTAATGTGGATGTTAACTATCTATCTATATATATCTATATATAACTATAGTTATTTTGGTAGTTATTAATAATTTGTTTCTAAAAATCCGGGTGATAAATGAGTAACTTCAATCCTTGACCCGCATTTGAGAAGAAAGTGCTCAAAATCCAAGAAAGGTTTGATTATAAGCATAATAAATAGCCATGGACTGGCATGAGCAAAGTGGACAACTACAATTGTAATCTTTCATAGTAAAGGATAGAGCCTTACGGTTCTACTGTTTTCTTGTTAATCTAAAGTTTATATCTTCCAAACCGACCGGCGATTTTCCCCAAAGCCTTGAACAATAACCGGTTATTCCTCAAAACCCAACCACTTCCATTCACAACTACACAGTCGATTCGCCCCATTCATTATCCCCTGTCGAAAACCCGGCCCAAAAACCAAAAAGAAACCCACCGATCCAAAACCTCCCAACCCTACAAAACTTACTTACTAAATAAATCAATAAAAACGTCCACAATAAATAAAGAAGGCTCAGAAATAAAGGATGGCGGCGCACCCAAAATCTACGAGAGGTGTAGATACTAGAGGACCCCCCCTAGTTCTACCCCTGCGGGTAAATCGGGCCTCATCACAATGTACAGGGGGGTAAAACTGATGATGGGGCGGGTATACGACTAGTATACGGATACGGTGTATTTTTATCCCTCTATTCCGTATGATGGGGGAAAATACCCCCCACTACGCCCAAGGTACAGGGGTAAGTAAAAATGATG
>CATNTY010000028.1:0-28288 GCA_950295325.1 Polytrichum commune
AATTAGAGTGGCCCACATTAATTATTTCCATCTCAATTTTCCACCTGCACTAATAGGACAAACAAGATTCACTTGCTGCCTTGTGCTGTAGGTACACTATCCTTTGCAATGCTGGACATAGCAGCTTGGATTTTTCCAGCATCTTCCAGCACTACTATAAGGGTGAAGCAGAATAAAACCTCACAAATGCTGTCCCGGAGTCACTGTGAGCATCTCCATCCATGATTATGATGGTGTGTGCTTCACCGAACCAGATTTTTCATGTCAATATGGTCAACAGGAAGGAGAAATTCGAATCTGGCCTCATGATGTTGGTCAGGGATTATTTTTTTCTGATGCAGATCACTGCGCAACAGTCTGAAGGTCTTGTTTGTGTTTGTATGGTTATTTTGGATTTGCCATATTTACATTTCCATGGAGGGTCCTCCCTCTGTTGTAGTTGCTGATAAGTGCTTTCTCAGCTTTTGAGGGATAAAGCGTTCATTCAAACCTTGTTTGAGCAATGTACTACACTAAATATTGTATTCAGTGTCATATGGTATTTTACTTCTTATGAATAAGTTTACAAGTACTGTCATCCCAACTTTACAAGTACAGGATATTCTGCATCCTAACATTTCTGTAGTAAAATATTGTCATGGGTGATTGAAATTTGGATGAAAATTCACTTAGCAAGTGGCATTAAATTACAACATTGTAAATTTATAATGCCCAATTTTTTTGACAAGGAATGACAAACAATGGTAGGTTTACATCTAGTGTTGTTGACACTACATGGGCGATTTACAATTAGTATTGAACAAGGCAAATAGAATCGGTGACACTAAATACAATATTTAGTGTAGTGTACTATGCCTCCTGGTACTAGCAGCTAGAGAGGGACAGTGACTTTCAACTGTAAAAAGTATGTACATATTGTTATTATACCAGCTTGGGATGGGCACCTTAGTCACAGATTGGGGTCTGTATTCCTGGGTGAGAATGCAGCATGTCGGAGCTTCATTTGAGCTGAATCTGTGATGAGGATTTAAGTGATGAGAAATGTAAGCATAAGAGTGGATTTTTTCAACAATAGGAACCCTTGTTGGGTCAAAACTCTTGGGTGAGAACGCCGAATGTTGGAGCGAGTGTTGTGGAGTATGTCGGAGTGAGTGATGTGGAGGATGTCGGAGATTCTTTTGCAGTTGAATATGTGATGAGACTTGTAAGTACACAGAGGTTCAAATCAAAACCAACAACCCTTGATCTAAGCTTGATCTTTGCAGTGGCTGGGATGCACACATCTAGTTTAAGCTCACTCCTGGGGACATTCAGTATTTGATCTAAAGTGATCATAATTTTGCCAACTCTGAAATAACATTTGACGACAAGAACTGACAAGCGTTTGAAGTGTAAAGTAATAATACACAGACTGTTATCCGGCCTGCAAGTTTTCATTCCTGCATAAGAATATGCATCCTTTTTTGTAACATTTGTTTAGGTTTATTGTTTGAACTCTATTCTGTACTGGTGTGTTTTTAGGACTTCTATACACAATATTATGTTTATTACTTTGAGTCTATGAACTATATTTCCAGTTTTGAGATTTTAAATGTGTCATGACAACATTACATTGTAAGCAGACTCTTCCTTGTACAGTGAATAGACTATCTGTTCTTGCAAAAAGCTTAAGGATTGTTCTACAAGTCAGCCATTGTATCCAAAGCCCAAATTTGTGACCTAAGGTTTTCAAGCACTACAATGTTTATGGTATAATTTTAGTCTCACATGCGTAATAGCGTCACTTGCCCTATTTTGAGGCGTATGCTAGGTTACACTAGTGATCAACAACCTCACCATCAATGTCACCTCATGACACGTGGCATTTCAAGTGTGTTGACTAATATCTTGGCATGAGTATGTTCAAAAGTTTTATGAGGTGTATGGCAAATAGACCCATTTCCGATAAACCTCCCCCCCCCCCCCCCCCCCTCCAAATCTTGATACAAAGGGTACCCTGAAGCTATGAAGTTTCACACATTTGGCCATCATTTTCTAATTTGGAATGTTGAAAATAGGTAGTGACCAAGTGAGAGAGGAGTTATAACCATTGAGGAGTTCATCATCATGGAAAAAGTTAAAAGGGCATGGATTTGGGTTCCTTGGAAAGAGCATTGATTGTATTCAAGTTTTCGTCTACCCGTCATTAAAAATAGGTCACCCTATGTTGTGAATATGGGTTGGGAAAGAATCTCACCTTTTTGAAATTTACTATTATTTCAATACTTCAAAATAAATTATGACTTTTTTGTGAGACATCGTGATATCAATCTCTAGGCTTGTAAAAAAGCATTCCATTATCACACATGTACCACACTTATGCAAAATTGCTTAAGTTATTGGAAATTGGTATGTCTACCTTATGCCTATGTACCACAACAATTTACAAAGTTGACTAAAGTATGCACAAAAGACACTTGACATTAATATGCTCAAGAATATCTTCCTCTTGCCTACTAAAGTGTGTTCACATGACACTTGCCATTAGTATGGTCAATAATTGCACAAAACAATCTATGCTAAACGTCATAATGTAAATGATTTTTCACTTAGAAAAATCACTTAAGTTGACAAATAATATCATATTGGCAATTAATGGCGGACATGACACTTTGAGACCTCTAGGCATCTAGTCGGGCCCTTCGCAAATAGTGTAAGGAGTGAACAAGGAAGAAGTTATGTACTCAATTTTTTCTAAAACATCGTTGTACGTAAACTCCTAAAGGTCTTAATCTCAAATGAATGATGAATTGTTGAATGTGATTTTGGACTAAGTAGCCCTCACAATTTTCATGAGCTCATGTTTGTGAATCTTAGGGCCACTTTACACTATGGGCAAGGGTTGTGACCGTGAAATTGTGAGGGCTCTTGGAACTCACCAAAAAGCCATATCATAGAGAATTGAAATTATAAAGAATTTTTTTCACATGCCTTCAAGTGTAGAGTAACGACATAACATAATTGGGCTCTCAGCCAATTTCATCACCATATTATTCATGTAGGCCCTTCTATACAATAAGTCATATTGATTAAAGGGTGAGGTTTTTTAGTGCTCTACATAACCCACCAATACATCCTTCTTTTTAGGTTGCCTTTGACAAGGCTCAATGAATGTAAAAGAAATTGGGAGCATGTCAAACATCAGTCTTAGTTTGCTAAATAAATTTAAAATATGTGGACCTTAATCAAATACTAGTCTTATGCAATCACTTGCATTTGAGTGGTTAATGAAAAGGTTTGTAATTAAGAATGGACACCAAAACTATGTGCTTAAAATAAGGACATCATTCTAGGTTCAATAATTAAAACAATAGCGAGGCAAGTTAGGGTTAAGTAAATTTGATGAATTGAAAAATCACCCCAATGTGTAACTTCTTGCCTAAATTCACCAATACTACTTAACCTTAACTCATGTAACCATATCTTATTGTGATTATTGCATGTGGTATCTAAATGGAACCGGAAACTTTGAAACAACTCAGTGCACAAGTCAACGAAAACCACTAGATGACAAAAATGTGACACCCCCTAACCCCACCCCACTAATTCCCCCCTAGAGTATGAGAATTGGTGGTCAACACCACTATAAGCAGAAGTTGAAGCATTAAGAGGGTCAACCGCCCCTCTATTCCCAAACTGAAGAAATTGACTTTGATTTGAGCAAATGAATTTGACTTGCAAAATCAAGCTGGTGTGGAATGAATTTGACTTACATAATCTGATCATCAAAACCTTGCATGTTATATTCCATAGTGTTGAAACTATATTAATTATTTTCATTTATGAAAGCATAAGGTTCAATCAATCCACTCATGCAACATCCAATATGAGTAAATGAGATGACCATCACATCCCAACTTACATGTTTGACGACAAACAAAGTTTACTCTCCCGTATATCAACTCCCATGTTCCATATGGAAGATTCCATACATCCAAAGCTTTGCTGACATTGGAGAAGTTGAAACTCCTTCACTTGTAACTTAACAGCCGACACATTATATGCATGAAAACCAAACCTTCATTAGTAGCCACTTCAACAAATTTGCTTGTTTTTCCAGGAAACCTTGAAAACCCACCCAAGGAATGGTTGGAGGTAGGAACATAGAAACACCTCCCCCTTGAAGGGGACGCCACACATGCTCTGAAACAACCAATTTCCCCCACTGACACCACCGTCCTAGCATTTTGGGAGCTAAACAAAATAGTTGATACTCCTATAAACTAGCACTTGGGAACATGGAGTTGCCTCCCCACTAGACTACTAGCTCTTGAAAAGGTTGGGGGGGGGGGGACAACACAACCCACCATGTTGGGAACCAATGAGAATGCAAAACTAGGTTATACACGCTTAAAATCAACACTCTAGTTTATCTGTAAACTAATCGACTCCAAAGCAGTGATCAGGGAGATTTTTGGGCATAATCAGTCGAGATCCTAGTCCAGTTACATGCTGACATCCTCCAATTTTTCTATATTAATTTAGGTATATTCCCTAAATTCCTCAAAAATGATCGATAATTCTCCTGCAGTCTTGAACTTCTTCAACCACTTAATCCTCAAACTCAACCGGTTCATCTGCAACTAACTACCGGTTCTCCCCAGTCGTTGCTTCGAAGTGCGTGAGACCTAACCTTACACATATCACTAAACTAATAAAAACGGCAGCTCATTTGCACATGCAACATGACCACAAGTTTCAAAACATCCGGTTTCACCTCTCCAGTCCAAGACAGGCTTTTTAATGAAACCCTCTTGTTCCAAACTTGTGTGTGTGCGGGTGGCTGCTCATAAATAGAGGCGCTTTCACTTTCCATAAGTTTACGAGTATTCTCCATGGCAGCGGATAGTATTAGAATTCGGGCATTCTAATTTGCAGGTATGCCCTTGGCCGCGGGAGGCTGGACCTGGTAAGCCAAAGGGAAGATAAGGTTAGGTACCTTATCTTTGTGAGCACAGGTCTTACTTTGTCTGAGGGAACGGAGGACAAACCCAGTACAAACTACAGCCCCTGATCCCTCAGCTAGCTCCAGCCTGGAGTTTTCCCTTCATTCTGGCATTGCGGCTGCCTTTGCATGCACGTTTTTTTGTCTACTCTGTATAATAACAACACGGTAGTGAAGTGAAGTGAAGTGATACTAGGGCCACACCAAAAAGCCCAGCCCTATGTATTCTCCGGAAATACATGGCTAGGATTTCAGATGGTTGGAGCTACTGGAGTGGCTGGAAGCAGGCGGGTAGCCTGCAACCAGTAGCTCCAGCCATCTGAAATCCCAGCCCTGTATTTCCGGAGAATACGTAGGGCTGGGCTTTTTGGTGACTGGAGCTGTTGAGTATTTCGATGTGGCCCTGGTATGAGTCGTCGACTCTCCCAGTGGTCCACCTACCACAATGATCAGGGAGAAGCGGCAGTTAGTTGCAGATGAACCGGTTGAGTTTGAGAATTAACTGGTTGAAGAAGTTTAAGACTGCAAGAGAATTACGGATCATTTTAGAGGAATTTATAGAATATACCCGTATTTAATAAAGGAAAACCGGAGGATGCATGTCAATATGTGACTAGTTGGACTTGCAAACACTAGGATCTCAACCGATTATGAATGCTCAAAAATCTCCCCAACCACTAGCCAGCCACAATGATCAGGGAGAAGCGGCAGTTAGTTGTAGGTGAACTGGATGAGTTTGAGAAATAACCAGTTGAAGTTCATCAAGACTACAGGAAAATTACCGATCATTTTAGAGGCATTTAGAGAATATTCCCCAATTTAATAAAGGAAAACTGGAGGATGTCAACATGTAAGCAGTTTGCCTTGCAAATACCAGGATCTCAACCGATTATGCATGCCCAAACATGCATTCTCCCTGATCACTAGTGTGCCAGTCATGAGTCTCAACTCTCATGCCCGATCACACCAAACATTATGTTCAGTTCTAGCCATGAAATTGTCAGGTGTACAAAAATAGATGTTGGCCCACCGCTTGTCACACTATGATAACCAAAGATGCCGACTGATGGTGCTATAACTGGATTCGGGCAAACCAACCCATACACTCATTTTTTGTTGGATGTCTAAACCCTTGCCTCCAAGGAACCAATGTACGGGTTGGTTCGCCCCAGCCCCCGAATTGGTCGGTGTGATCAGCCTTTCAAGGACATACGGTAGTTGGACGTAAGGGTAGATGGGTTTGAAATGGCTACCGAGGGGTCTCCGACTAGCCCACTTCTCCTAGTATACTAAGCACGTAACTAGTACAAAGTGGTTCGCGAATCCGAATTGGGGTTGTAGCTACACTTAGTATTGTATTTAGTGTCATCGATTGTATTTGTCTAGGTCACTACAAACTGTAAACTGCATGTGTAGTGTCACCAACACTAAATGTAAACCTAGCATTATGTGTCATTCCTTAGTAAAGCGAAATTGGGCATTGTAAATTTATAACGCTGCGATTACTGTCACTTGCTACGTGTTTTTTTCATCTAAATTTCAATCATCCGTGACAATAATTCATTACAGAAACGTTAGGCTGCAGAATGTACCAAACTTTGTTTCAATAATTGGCATTTGGATGAACTAGAAGTAAGTTGGGATGATAGTACTTGTTAACTTACTCATAAGAAGTGTTATTAGAAAAGTTACCACCATGACACAACATACCATATGACACTAAATATAATATTTAGTGCACTTTTCTCATGATTTTTGGAGCTCATAGGAATGTCTTGGTTATTATCACAATGAAGATTATCTTCCTTCTTAAGTAATGAAAGAAAGACGACTCAGATGTTGCCTCTAGTGTGATTTATGGTGTTGCTTCATTTTTGAGATGGTCTGAATCTATATGTAGTTCCGAAATGGACATTAATTAGAGGGGCTCCAACAACTACTCCCCTCTTTTGAAGGTGAATACCTTGAATGGGCATGGACAAGCTAGCTAATATCTATTGTCCCCCATGACAAGCCCATGGGTTCCCACATGGTTGGTTGAGAATGTTTGGTTCACCCAGATGCCCCCCACTATGATTGGGTGGACCACAAGTAGTAGGGGGCACCAAAAATCAAGTGTTGGGAAGGTCACATGTAGAGGGAATTACTATATACGAGCATACCTCTCATCCATCCGACATAAAAATTTGACCCCCTATAGGTTTGTTGCCAATTCATCTCAAATGACCTCGAATGAACTAATTTGAAGTCTTTGAAGCTAAAACCGGTGTCAAATCAACTTTAAAAAATAACTTCCAAGTTACATACTATTCAGGTGTTATATGTTGGTTGAATGAGAGGTACCCTCGTATACGATGATTCCCTCTCTCCGAAGGTTACCCATTTGAGTATTATTCCGACTCAAGTAACCATATAGGTTCCCCAAGTTGCACTAAGACCCCTTTTACAATAGAGCTCAAACTTACACTTGAGGGGTTTGAAGATTAGATTTGACAAGCTTTCCTTGGAAGCTCAATCTATAAGCTTGACTAATCTTGAAGCTCTCAATAAGTTTGAGTAAGCATAAAGTGGCCACGCTCAAAGTGAAGTGTCCATGAATGAGAATGGTACCAAACAAGGAGAATTCGATATGAGCCAAACAATGCTTGCAATTTTATGGCTTCGAGCCCACAAAATGAGAGCTCTAAAGCTTCACATTCCTCAACAACCTCCGTGAGATAGCTTAGGGATTTGATTGAGATGATCATAAGGTTGGTGTAGATGTTCCACATGGGATCCATCAAGGTGTCATTTAAGCATTGTGAACCTAGTTCGAAAATTAAAAGCTCAATAAAGCTATGGGTAAAGTTTTCAAAGAGGGACGAAATTGTGGGTTTGGACTTCTTGCCATCCCAAAAACTTTGAAAAGAAAAATTAAGATCTAAAATAAGGTATGTCCATGGGACTTGCCACCCCAAATCCCAAATTTGCTTATACAAGGCTAACCTGGCCCACCCATTCTAGTAGAACATGCTAGAAAACCAATTTTAAAGTTAACAACACTCTTTGAGTATGTTAATTGAAATATTAAGGAAAGTTTGGTGACTTTATGCATAAGCTCTCAAACTCACGTTCTAACCAACTCAACGGGAGTTTGATGCCAAGACTTTACGCATAACTCTAGTGTAAAGTGGATTTGGAGTAAACAAGGGGTGTGTAAGAGGTGCACCAATAAGAAGACTTTTTCTTGCTAAAGCTATCAAGCTCTCAAGTGTAACGGGGGGCCTAAGTATGTAAGTGTGTTCCAAGTTATATATTAACTCCCAAGCCCCATCGTGTTCAGGTAATTGCAAGCCATGTCAATTATGGCCCACATGAAATAAAATTGAAGTGCATGATTGTAATTTTGTACACTACATGTGGGTTGGATTAAGATCAAATCAATTATATTTTCAGTTGTAGAAGTGTTTGGGAATTTTGACATATATGTATACAAAGGAGCAAGGTTGTCTAATATTGGGAAAATCTCGCAATGAGACAACTATCCATAAACTGTATAAAACACATGCACTAGTGGTACATGATATCGAAGCACATGTAAAAATACACTCTAAACTCCATAATATCACACTTGTGGCAACCAAAGTGCATGTGTTACTATGGAGTTCTATAGTGTTAAGGTAGAGCTACCCATAATCGATCACTTAAGAGCTTATGCACCAGATCTAGAGAAGTATAAGGCAATGCAAATTCTTCTCGTGTAGGAACATAGAATTTAGGAGGATTGCCAATTTTTTAGTGATTTTATTCCTGAAATTGAAAATTATGGTGAATTTTTGAGGCCAAACGTTGGCGTGAACACATTAGCAATGTCTAGAGTTTGCCATAACCGTTTGTTTTGAGATGAATTCTTCCTCACTTTAGCACTCAAATCCAAGGACATGTGTCATTACATAATCAATTTCATGGTGATACAATAACCAAAGTTGGAGACATAGAAACTAAGAATTGTTGGTGTAAAAGTTGCTAGGAAGGGTGTGCATTGTTGTCAATCATCATCGAAGTATTCTTCCATTGTCACCGGATTGTGAGCGATCTTCTTCAATTCTAGAAATTGCATGCAATCCTTCTTCCTCTCTATAGCACCACAACTATTTGGGATTTTAGAGTTGAGCCTAAAGAGTTTTTAAGTTCTTAAACACTCTTTTGGAGTTGCTTTCGGATTGTAAGTATATGTTAAAAACTTTCATAGAAGTGAAAATAAATACCTTAAGGGGGTCTAGATTATGACCTACAATCCCATGCTCTTTGGAAATATTTGTTTCTGATTAGTTCTTAAGACTTGGACATTCTCACTAACTCATGCTCTAATTAACGCGACAACTAGTAATCATGTCCTTCTATGCACAAAAGCCCAAGCCGTGAAATGTGGAACCTTATTTTAACCACCCCTAAGAGAAATTACTGAAAACAATCCCAACATGATCAAAATTCCCATACCCTATAGATTCATGATGACGTCTTGATTGGGAATAGATGATTCGACTCTAACATGGATGCATGATACTAGATAATTAGTGCAACTCGTGACATTGTGGAATGATACATAGTCAACATTGCAATAATGACAATCATGTTAAGATGATTCACCCTCCTTTGCTCCTCTTTTGTGCGGGTCATTCCTTAGCTTTGGTTCTTGCCCTAAGCCTGGCGCTCACCTCCAAATCACTCTAAGGTCCAGCCATGACCTTACCAATTGCCAATTAGGAACCTCCTAGTTGGAACAATGGACGGGTTTCTAGGCAGCTCCTTGTTATTAACTCACCTAGGATCATGACCAGAGGGTTCTAGTTGTATCTCCCCATCCATTTGTTGAGTCTAGTCAGACCACCTTGTTGCTCTCATTTCCTTGACTAGCCTATATCTCATTACATGTTATTGCAATTTGTTGTCAAGTTGTTCTTGGTGGCTAATTCACTTGTAAACCTAACCATAGGGTTCATGTCATATGTGCACATCTACTCCTCAAGTCTAGTCAATTAATCCACCCCGCCACTATCATCTCCTTCTGGAGCCACAACCACCTCGCTAGATGATTGTGTCTCCTTAAATCTAGCTTGTAATCACAGTCACAACCTTACCATGCCCCAATCTTGGTTGGTTCCTTAATCTACGTTCCCTAGGGTTTCGAGATATAAGAGAAGGAACGACATTAAGAAGGTTGATACTATGGAGTTTAGAGTGTACTATATGATAAAGTTATCAACTTGTCTTCAAACAATTCACACTTAACATTGCACATGGTCACAATCGTGGCCAAGATTTATGTACCTTCAAATAGTGCATGAACTATTGATGATACATAAAAAAAATTGAAATTGAAAATCAAGCTCCACATGGTGAAACATCTAGATATCCGTTATTCCAAACGAAGTGCTCACTAAAGTAGGTGTGCCTAATTCGGTCACTTATCTTAATCATACATCTTTCATTCAATGGTATGTGGTTCGGTGTGGATTCAAGAACGAACATCAAGAAGACATGTGTTCAAAAGAGATTGGATTTCATGCTCAAAATACGTTAACGTTTCAAGCTCGATAGTCAACATAATTGGTGAAACCTACACGATTATTTGATGAGCATGAAAATCTCCACTTTGAAAATGAATTAGGATATTCACATGAGCTCTAAAACTCACAAGGGAAGTGGGTACCGCCTTGATTTGGATTTTGCTAATAATCATGTACTAATCACGTGTTTCATGCCCAAAGGAGAAGTGGGTTGGTTGAAAAAGTGGTCATTAAAGACCCATCTATTTTAATCATCCAAGTCTCAAACAAATTAAATATTAAACAAAAGTTCATGCATAACATTAGTAAGCAACCGTGATGAGTTGGGTGGGCCATGGAATTGGCCAAGTTTGATTTAAAAATCTGAGTTTCTTACCCATACCGCGACTATAGTTTTACCATGACAACACAGAGGCAGAGTGGTGACTCTCATTGGCAATGTTAACCTCCCAGGACCGGGGTGCCACACCATGACTACCGTACCGGCAGTGTTCAATATTGAAGTCTTCAACTGTTCAACACCTATCAAATGCCATGATTTTGGTCGTCAAAAAAGTTTTTTTTTTTTGGGGGGGGGGGGGGAGGGGGTACTTCACAGAATATATGCTCTACAGAGTTTCTACCCTTCATAGTGAAGGACTCTCCAAAATCTACATGTCACAAGATACAGTGATTGCGATTTGCAAATAGAAACATAGCTGGACTCCAATCTTGGCACTCTAGCATACACTTTCATATAAGGTATGTGAGGCTATGCGGTTACATTCTTAGTCGGACCCCTAGATTTGATTGGTATGCGGTTCGGTGGGGATCAAAGAACAAATATCATCAAGACACATGTTTAAACGAGATTAGACTACGTACGTCTTCAAATATTTAAAATTATTATACACTTAATAATGAACACAATTATGAAGACCTATGTATTCAATGAAAAAAACCAACAAACATGCACTTTCAATAAGTATAACTAAAGCAAAGGAGGTCCGATATTCATTGCGGTTTTTGCATATGTTTCATCGTGGATTTGCTAACACAACATGAGTTTTGTTATATAAATCTGACCAGCAACAGTTGGAAAACGTGAATAAGGAACCGAATAACAGCACCCACATCCTTTACGCTCCTTCTCCCTCGAGCAATTTGAGTTTTGGAAAGGAGACTCAGCAACAACCACTCCAGCAACTACTCTATGCCAAGTTATATTTGGGCATGGTTGACTAAATGTTTTTGTGACACAAAACCCAGAGGAGCCCATGTACAGCCCTCGTCCCACGAGGTACAAGCTGTGTATGAGAGCCCAGTACGGAATTCGATGTATCCGTTGCTTTTATACATATAAATATATAAATATATTCTTGTAATATACCCTAAACCCGTTTCCCTAAAAAAAGAACAGAAGCGTCCTCATATACTCTAAAATAACTCCTCAGTGAACCCCGCCGTCTGCCTTAAAAAGCTCCTTTTCGCGGCCTCATGCACCAACCCTCGAAATATATTTAGGGCGAGGACTTGACTCGGCCTTCTTCTTCCTCACCTATATTTATTCAATAAAGCGTGCACTTAAGCTGCTTAATTTGGAGTAGGTGTGACCCACAATTTGGTGTACCTCAATTTGGCCTGCACCTGTGCCACAGTTGTAGTAGTGCGATTTTACCGATGCCTTGTTTGGTTAAGTTACTGAGTTAATGCATAAGAATGAGTTAAGAATCGGATTATGGAGTCACAGCTCGTGCGTGTGTTGATTGCGTTATAATCGCCCACCTAAATTCTCACCAATAAACGGGGAGAACCGACCGCTAGTTACTGATTGATTAGTGAGGGTGATACTGATGAATTCCTTTATGCTATAAAATAGTGCCACCAAAAGATCTTAGATCTAAAAGTAGGACACATTGTTCATCTTGACACTTGGCATTATTCACTTAAAGTACCGGAACTTGGCGTAGGAGTATAGGCACTTGGCGCCATTCACTGACGAGCACGTGGCGTGCATTAACTTTCTTGAGACTTAAGGTAAAAGAGCATAGATTTTACTGTGGTTGGGAATTTAGTGTCACTCGGTAACACCTTGGACCCTTGGTGACTTTGAGATTTGGCTAGGTTGTGCGTGTGACTTGGATCAGTACCACCCTTAGTGATTGGTATATTTAGTGTAGTGTGGTGAAGAAACACCGAAAGATCACAACATGTAACTGGCTGGAGTTGGAAACACTAGGACCTCGACCGATTATGCCCGAAAATCGTTCCCGGACACCGACTCTCACGGTGTTTTTGACATGAGATAGTTGAGGTGGTTTGCTCATTTCAACAATTAGAGCCGTTTGGGTAAAAGGTTACGTAGATCGTTGGGAGTGGCAGCAAATATGGCCTGATAAGGAATACTTTACCTGGTGGTGAGAGAAACGTTTATTGTTTGGTTTGTCCTTCATCCTCACCTTCACGTTCATGCCACCTCCATGAGATGGCCATAAATATAAGGGCCACTTCACACACGAGAGTGAGAGCCCGTGACCATTACACTTCAAGCACTCTCATTGGTGGAAAAGATGGAGCTGGTCCAAGTTCACTTCACACTACGCTTGAGGGACCAACGGAGCATGTGAATGCAAGATGGATGTAAAGTCTACATGGACTCCTACATGGCATCAAATGGATCATGTTTCATGGTCACTTGGACTATTTTCAAAAACCACCTCTTGGAGGTAGGCCTACCACAAAACGGGGAGACCGTGGCACTCCGAATGCTCACAACCGTTGATTTATTCAATCTTATCATGTGTGAGGATCTACATGAATAGAATTTCGTTGAAATAGCATTTGGTTGAGGGCCCGGTCCCATATGACTTCACATTACACTTGAGGATCCATGGCCACACTACATGGTTTTGGAGGTGTCTTGGGACGGCCTTTGAATGTTCTCTTTTGGACTCTCACAAGTTCATGGTCACGGCTCTTGGCTCGTGTGTGAAGTGGCCCTAAGGGCCCACTTCACACACGAGCCAAGAGCCGTGACCATGAGATTGTGAGAGCCCAAAAGAAAAGTGTCCAAAGGCAATCCGTCTCAACACACCTCCAAAGTCATGTAGTCTAGTCACGGACCCTCAAGTGGAGCGTGAAGTCATATGTGACCGGGCCCTCAACCAAATGCTATTTCAATGCATTTTTATTCACGTGGGTCCTCATCACACACGATAAAATAGAATAAATCAACGGTTATGAGCGTTCGGAGTGTCATGGTCTCCCGGTTTTGTGTTAGACTTACCTCCAAGAGGTGGTTTTTGAAAATAGTCCAAGTGACCATGAAACATGATTCATTCGATGCCATATAGGAGTCCATGTAGGCTTTACATCCATCTTGCGTTCACATACTCCGTTGGTCCCTCGAGCGTAGTGTGAAGTAGCAAACTTGGACCGGCACCGCCTTTTCCACCAATGAGAGTGCTTGAAGTGTAATGGTCACGGGCTGTCAGTCTCATGTGTGAAGTGGCCCTAATTCAAGTAAGTTTGTGTATGGTAACTTACATCCTGCCTAACATCGTTTCACAAGTCTAGTTGTCGTGATCTTTGTGGGTCCAAGTATTTATGAGGAATTATGCGCGATTTAGGGTCTCTTGCACTTGGATTTAGGCTGAATATGAATGTTATGTACATGAGTTTTAGAAGGTTATTTGTCCATATGAGTGTTTGGGGGAGGTTTAGGGTAACATCAGTCGAGATTCAAGTGCTTCCAAGTCCAACCGGGTACATGTTGATATCTTTCAAATCTTACTTTATTTATTTAAGGTATATTCGATACGTTCCTCCGAAGCGATTGGTGATTTGGCTAAAGTCTTGGACTCGAACCGGTTATTTCTCAAACTTCACCGGGCCATCTTTAACTACCTTAAATATGATATTTAGTGTCATATGGTATTTTATGTCACTACAATAACTTTTCGGATGATGGATGAGCTCATCCATTGGCCAACACCTTACATTCTCTTGTCAGCAACTTGTGATGAAACATTGTCATGGATGATTGAAATTTGGATGAATAATCACTTGGTAAATGACAGTAATTGCAACATTGTAAATCTACAACCCCCAAAAAAAATTATACAAGGAATGACAAATAATGTGGGGTTAGCATTTAGTGTTGGTGACACTATACCGCGGTTTACAATCAGTATTGAGCAAGACAATTGGAATTGGTGACACTAAATATCATATTTAGTGTAATAGTTAGATCTCCCCATGATTATACTCTTCCTAGTTTAAAAAACCAATCTTCCATCATTTTTCACTTAAGAGAATACAACTCCTAGTTTTAAAAACCAATCTTCAAGCTTCGGTCCAATCTTGAGTTTGACAATGAGGTTCTTAAAGTTGTGAGTGGTTGAGAAACAAGTTGGGTTTATACCTGGGCCAAGGCCCATGCCAATCTCCTTGGACGAGGATTCTACTGAATTGAAGCCCACACATTGCCTCATGGTTGAAGTGGACAATATTTTCCGGGTTTCTAGGAGCAATTTTCTTCAACATCAAGTTGTAAGGTACTAGGCGCCTTGAATCTCACAACCATTTGTCATTTGTTGATCTATCGCGTGGTTTGCATTATGGAGCCCAATGGTCTCTCTTGGGGTTTACATTGAGGTTTGAGACCATGCAAAGTACCATGATTTGCATTCGTTTTCAGTCATGGAGGCCCCATGCTTACCATGGGACCTCCCACCCAACAAAGTGGAATACCGTTGAATTAAAGTGCTCCCTTGGTATGGTCAGTTGATTTCATTAACCGGTCGTCATAAAAATGTGAAAAAGGATGTTATTGTGTTACATATTAGGAAATGGGCATTTGCAAATGCAATTGTCACAGGGAAGAGGTTGTGTACATCATTGACAAGCTTCATAAACAAAGTGTTGGACCATGAATGAAGTGGATGTGTTTCAATGTTTGGACCCAACTATAGAAAGGCACTAGGCAATATCCCATCCACTCACTAGGGCGAGGAGCCTGATGTGGTAGTTAACGAACAACCTTTACATGCAAGTGGAATCTCTCTCTTCCTCCCAAAGTACATGAGAGGGAATTGTTGCATACAAGCATTGTTACTTTCATCCATGTTATTATGTTGAAAACACCGCTTCTACAACTTGTAATTAATTATTTTCAAATGTGGTTTCGTCATGTCAATTTAGGGTCTTTTCAGCTAATTATGTTTTCAAAGTCAACAAATAAAAGGCAACCTCCAAGCCACATAATATTTTGCAATATTTTTGTTGAATGAATGTGAGGTATCTTTGCTGGGTTAGGTAGGTAGTGACTTTCATTATCTTGAAAGTAGCTTGCCATTCTATCAGTCTATATACACCTTCTTGCCCTTAACAAGCTTGCCATGGGGTGGACGCACAGTGGAGGGCATAATAAATTATGGGGGGGACTTATGTGCTCAATACTCTTGATTGAACATGTATATTTTAGTGGTTTTTATTACAATGCTTGTAACTAAGAACATGCTACGTACAAATATGAAAAAGACATAAGATTATAATGATATCTTGGACCCTATGCTCAAAATATAGACATCATTCTAGAATTGGTAGTGAATGCATTTGGGAGGGGCTATGTGATGGTTTAAGGAGAAAGATATTCTCCACTTCGATAACTTTTGCATCTCAACTTCATTTAAAAAAGAATTATAATGACAATTTGTGATTCACAATCGATTAATGGATAAGACAAGTTCCGATATGATCCAATGAGGAACAATGTCAAACATAAAGTTGGAAGTGCCCACAATAGGCCCACAAACCATAAACCCATGACATCTATTTTTATTTGTTAAGGATATGCATTTCATTTATGGAAACCCATGGTTGTGAAATTTGATGAGATATTTTCGTGCAAGCACTTCAATTGCAAATTGCACTAGGCTACATCCAAAATTCGAAAAGGTTTTATGCGGAATAAGGCCCTTGAGAGGAGCAATTATGTGGATACACACCAACCCTCCCTTTAGCCTTGTCCACCACTTAGTATCGGTCACACCAAATAAATTTGTTGATGTCTCTAAACATGATTAGATACAAAGAGGCACAAAATCATTCATAATTGATGCCCTCACAATAACATGACCACCACATCCAGTAACAAACACATGTTGCCTTGCCATCAACTGTAGTAGGGCATGCAATTACTATACCTCCCTCGCCACTAACGCAACTCGGTAGGTTGAACACATACTATAACATGTGGCAAGGTTGTTCACATCAATTCCATACAACATTATCACCTAGTTCTAGTGTGGATCACCAATTGAGTTATGCATTGGTATAACTTTTAACCAAGAGTATGAATCATTTTTATCAAGTAAATTACGTCATGTTTCACACCTATTAATGTCAACTGTAAGTTAGCTCGAGTAGGAACCACCTTGGTCCACTATATTTTATGTGTGGATTGAAAATCAGGGTGGCTTATAAATGAATAAACATGTATATTATAATATAGATTGATAAAATATTATAAAAATTAAAATTATTGGGAATGATATCGATATAATATTTTTCCAATTGGAAGCATTTCATGTTATCTAAAAAAAATTCATGTTCTTAGTTTTTAACATAAGATTTCAGGGACCCCAAAATGGCATGGATCAAGAAAAGTTACATTGACCAAGACCATCATGGTATATCAAATTACAGTGGGTCACAATAACATGCACGAAAAGGTGTACGCCAATAAGTCCACTTGGATTGCCCCATGTTGAGTTATCGACATTCAATTTCAACATTACACGTGTCAATTTCACCATGACAATGCTGCGTTTTGTATTAATATTCCATAATGTCACATGCTACACTAACTCCCATTTATCATGCATCTAATGTTAACACAACATGCACTTTGGTTGCCACAGGTGTGATACTAGGGAGTTTAGAGTGTACATTGTTGGTAACTGAATCTCTTTCTCTTTCGCCATGGGAAATTACTCGCCGGAAAACAGTTGGCGTAGCAGCATGACGAGGGTGCTTCAAGGAAGGAGCCGGTGAGGAGGAAGTGCCAGGCGGTACAAAAGACCGAGTGCAAGAAAGTGCATGCCCCAAATCTGAATTTGGAGCTGGTAAGGTAGGCCAAAAGCACAGCAGGAAAATGTGCAAGATTTTGCTTTGCTTGGCTTGGCTTGGCCTGGCCTGGCCAATCCAGCACAGCATTCCTCCTTCACACTTCGAACTTAACCTCCTCCATTCTCGCCCCGCCCCAGTGTCTTTACAGCAAACCCAGAGCTGCCACTCATCAATGCTATTCGTTCTAGAACCTGAGTTCTGAGGAGCTTTTCGACCAGACTCCCCACCGGAATCGAATTACGCACCCTCACCTACTTACTAACTTATTAAGAAGGTGAATATCAACCCGGTTGATTATCATAAGGAGTATCATCAGTGGCATTGATTAGCTAAGAGCCACTCTCCGACCCACTTTCTCAATGCGAGCTTCCCAATTCACAGAAGAGAGGGAAGGGAATGATCGTACCTCTTATTCATCCAACATAAAAGCTCTGAAATAGTGTCCAGTCGGGAGGATAATCTTTTGAGTTGATTTGACACCGGATTAAGCTTTAAAAACCCCGAATTCGGAAGAGATGAATTGACAACAAAACCATAAGGGGGTCAAGTTTTTATTTTGGACGGATGAAAGGGGCGCCCGTATACGATAATTCTCTCTCCCTCCCTAAATCACCACCACAAACTTAACCACGGTGCTGTCACTAATTCAGTAAATAGAATAGAAGAAATGTGTATCCTCATTTTTCTTCTTCGAAAACGATGCTTTTTCATCCGGGTATGTGCATTAAAGTGTTTCCTAGGTGCCTGAGTTACGGTGCTACTAGGTAATTTTGTAACTTGCAATGGGACCCACGAAAGCTCCCAGTGAAAATTGCAGACATTTTCTCCCAGTGGCTTGCATGCATGTGGTGACTTAAGTAAGTTGGAAGAATCGTGCTACTTACTCGACAAGTGAGTGGGCAATTTGAATGGAGGAATTTGTGGTCACAGTGCTAAATAGTAGTAAGCATAATTAATAAGACTGCTCCTGGTGCCTTCAAGGCTAACTTAACAGAGGAGGAAGCATCGTGGGAACAGGACCAGAGGGATTCGAATTTCGGGGGTAGGAAACTCTCGCCGGATCTCGATGATCATGCATCGCGATCCTGGACTCGATCATCGTCATCATCATCACCATCATCATCACCACCGAAGCTCCGAACCCATCGGCCCTGCTGCAATTGCCTTCTCCGCATTTGGAGCAGAAGCTCCGACCCCCTCGCCGGTGCATCGTCGTTCGTGTCCAAACGACATTCGCTAACGCCCGAACAATCTACCGCGCCAAGCAAGTCCCCCTGCCAGGTGCAGGTCTGCGTCCCCGATCTCACCGGCCGTCATTTATTAACAATTGTAATTTATTTTTTCCTTTTTTGGAAGCAAACGGACTCGGGACTCCTCGTCCATCAGCACCAATTTGAGCTATATAATCGCCACCAGAAGGCTTGTTTCTCTACCAACAACTCCTCAACCACCCGGCCCAGAGCACTGGGTTTTGAGGTTTGAGGTTCTGAACTTCAGGCTCGAGGTCGGAGGTTTGAACTTCGAAGGGGAAAGGCTTTGGTTTGGACCGGCAAAATGGTTTCTCGACGGAGTTATGTGGTGTTCGCCGCCGTAATTGCGGTGATCGTCCTGGCGGCCTGCACGGTGCAGGGCGTGCAGGGGATTACTGATGCTGAGAAACAGGACGCGAAGAATGCTGTGGAGCAAGATTACGATGCGTGGTTGGCGTACTGGGAGGCGAAGCAGGATGCTAAGGATGCTGCTTCGCTTAAAGGGCGAAGAACCAGTGAGGTTGGCAGCAACAGCCTTCCCGCCGGGTTTGCGACGTCGATGAAGAAATCGAGCAAGAAGTCGAGCAATAAGTGCAGCAAGACCATCGAGGTCGAGAAGAATGGGAAAGGAGACTTCAAGACTATCCAAGCTGCTGTCGACAGCGTCAAGCTCAACAACAAGAAGCGCGTGTGCATTAAGATCGCAGCTGGCATATACTAGTAAGCCCATTTCGAATTCTAACCTTGCATTCTTAGCTCTTTTCTTTTCATTATCATTTTTCCTCCACACTTCGATCGTATGATGTTACCATTCCAGTTGGTAGTCATCAGCTTACAACCTCTGATAGGTGTTGATGAGTCCCTGCAATGTAGTAGGTATTGGATCTGCACCTGATCGACGTGCTATATTTGTATAATTCCTACCTTGTAGATCATTTTCAAGATGAGTGTCTGAGAACCTGAGGTTTTGTAGTAGGTTCTGGTTTCCACTCTGTGCGCTTTGAAGATGACTTAGTGATCAACTACTTAATAGACTGTGTTGTCGATGAGCCCCTTCACTGTAGTAGGTGTTGTAGTTGAATGTGGACCTGAATGTTCTATGTTCGTGATTCTTATCCTGTGCACTTAAAGGTGACTATTGCGAGTGTGTCAGAATCTGTTATCAGTAGGTTCCTACCCGGTACACTTACAAGGTGAATTTTTGTGATGGTGTACGCTGCCCGACTCAGCAACTATTGTCTCGTAGCCTGTGGTGGTGAATGCGTACATGAGTGCAGTTTGTGCGTGACTCCTGCCCTGGAGTGAATTATGTGATGGAGTCTGGGAATTGTGTTGAGAACTGGTGGTTCCTTTCTGTATGTACTTACATGGTCAATTCTGTGATGGTCTTGTCTGAGAGTCTGCAGTGAGAAGATTATGGTTCCCAAGTCAAAGGACTTTATCACGTTCCAAGGTGCGGGACAGAAGTACACCATCCTTTCCTGGGGTGACACCGCTGCCATGGCAAACGGAACCTCCCGGAGCGCTTCCACCGCTGTTGAGGCCGACCATTTCATTGCCAAGGACCTGACATTCAGGGTAAGTCAATGGTTAAAGTTGAATAATGTGTAACTACAACTCTACAATTAAAGAGTGTGAGGGAGAGAGAAAAATAGTTGACATTGTGATAAATTTCTATGGCTGTCGTTATGTTCTTTTGGCTTGGATGAGTCTCTGACTTCATGTTTTTGTTGCTGTTATGCAGAACTCTGCTCCTGCCCCACCCGGCGGTGCTGTCGGAAGGCAAGCTGTTGCATTCCGCATCAAGGGAGACATGGCTGCCTTCTACCGCGTCTCTTTCTACGGAGCCCAGGACACCCTTTATGATCAAAACGGCCGCCATTACTTTGAGAAATGCTTTATCCAGGGATCCATCGACTTTATCTTCGGAGACGGACAGTCATTATACAAGGTATGCCAAACGTTCAACTATGAAGTCGAGGGTTTGCCAACTCTCGAAACAGTTCTTTTTCTTACTGTTTTTCTGATCCGAGGTTATCTAGATTTCGTCATCACGAAATACGAAGAAACTTGTTCGAACCTGATGGAACTTGGGATGGTAACCGTTGATTTGGCTATGAACTTGTGTATGCTGTTCTGTATGCCCTGTATATTTTGGGGATGGGTACCTTGGGATTTTTGTGATGATTTCCAGTCTCAATCGCCATTTTCTTCCAGTTTATCATATGGCTCCATGAAGAAGTTTAACGTAATCTCCAAATTTTGATTATGAATGCAGAACTGCAACCTGAACTCTATCGCCAACCCCTACAGCGGCTCCTTGACCGCACAGAAGCGATCGATGAGCAATTCCACCTCCGGATATTCCTTCCTCAACTGCCACGTTAGTGGCACTGGTCCTATCTACTTGGGACGTGCATGGGGACCTTTCTCCCGCGTCGTCTACATCAGGACCTACTTCGAGGATATCATCCTCCCCGAAGGATGGTTCGACTGGGGCGAAGCCAGCAGACAGAAGTAAGATCATCAAACCTTTACTCTAAAACCAATTGCTACTCTTCAACAGTTTGAAACTTATATCTACCTGCTACTGCTAACTTTCTGCAAAGCTATCAACCCATCACAGGTTTATTTGAAATTCACCACTTCTGCTCAATTGGGTCGGATCGGATTGGGAATGATCTCATCAATATACCTTATGTTAATGTTTCAGAATGCGGATAGAGATGCCAAAGTATATCCTCTTTCTGTGTCAATGATCATGTAAACCTTTCCTAATTGTGTGTGTTTATTTTGACCTTAGGTGTTCAAAAGTGACCCTGTAAGGTTGATATATCTTAATTGGACAGAGATGGAGGGTTAGGGAATTTGTGAAATGTTAGTACCTAATTCTGATGTTTCTTTTGACAGGACTGTGTTCTACGGACAGTACAAGTGTTCCGGCCCCGGCGCTGTAACTAAGGAACGTGTGAAGTGGTCCAAGGAGTTAACATCTAAGCAAGCTCGGCCTTTCTCCACCATTTCTTTCATCGATGGCAAGGACTGGCTTTGAACGTGAAACTATATAAGATTGTCACCTTACAGGCGATTATATTGTCACCTTCCAGATTTTTTAACAAGCGCTGTGAATCATGCCTCGCTTGATATTTTTGTTTGTACCCACATTCATAAAATTTGTTACACTAGAATTGTCAATAAGAGGGAGGTAGTAGGGTAAGCAATGATTTGTAAATGATGATTGCTGGCACTGTCCCTTCCAAGCGCGCAACAGCGTCTGGAAGTGTTCGATCGTGCCATGCACAAGAGATAATATCAATTTATGCGATTTTTTCCTCTCATATTCTGCCTTGCGTTGATTGAATTCTGACCGTGAAGATATGTGTTTCTATCGTGGAAGTGTCAAATTGCACAGTTGCAACTATGAATTTACAATGGCATCTATTTCTACTCAAATGACATGTACCGTTCAAAAAAAATCTTACAATATTCAAGTAGGCAGGTGCTGCTTGGAAAACTTTGCATGTGGGGAACTTGTAATGCGCAAGCAACTATTCCCAAACTGGTTAGAATATAACAGGCTGTGTAATATCTTTGGCTACATTGACAGTATGTCTTTCTTCGATTGCTGAGTCGTCAAACTCCGTAATCATACGTTGAGCCAAAATTTATGCTTATTTATCTAAAATAACATGCATGACTATGTGCTTACAACTAAATGTGACTAGCAACAGCATTCTCCCTAATATTACGACTTTGTTAACTAAAGTGCACGAGATAAACAGAACGTCTGCACTGTTAACATGCCTGCATGGTAATAGAGAATTAGTGTAGCATGTGACATAGTTGAATAACACAAAGTCAACATTGCAATCATAACATAATGACAACATAATACGTGCAAGCGTGTGCTTTGAATTCTTTGATGGATTACTTTAATGTCAAAATCCTTGATATATGAGAGGGAAATGTGACAACAAGCAATGAGATTTAAACTAAGCATATCCGTTTCCTAGGGTTTCAAGATATAAGAAAAAATGACATTACAATATGTGTCATTACGGAGATTAGGGTGTATATAAGACAAGTACCAAAAAACGACATATACCTATATTTTATATCTCAATTCTAGTCTAGTTCTGTTAGAATGAGGAGGATAATCATATATCATGCATGTGCCAAGTCGATACTTGTTCACCTGCTTGCAACATAAATTCTCGTTCAATTTCCTAGTGGAACATATTTTAGGACAAGTGCGTAAGTGTATTGTTATGGTGATAAAAATACTTATAGCTTATCCAAGACTATATGTAGATAATATCATATTTGTTTCTGAATCAATTCTAGTCTGTATAATGAATTGATGGTTTCTTATTTCATGAAGTGATGTACCATGCTTGTCAATAGGATTTTCTCAAATACAAATGTGAATTGTATTTGAAGCAACCATGACACCACAATGCAAGATCACTATTGCTTACCACACCTCGAACCATAGATTAGCCATTGAAATTGGATGATGATCAACTATCCCTATCTCTAGAGATACTAGACTATGCCACTTTTGCTAAAATGTAGTTAAAAATGAGGTACATCTCACGTTGGAATGTCCCCTATATATCAAAGATAAGTTTCCATCACTATTTGATAATGTATTCTTTCAATTGCACCACTAAGTGGATATATGCCTATATCTCACTGAGGTTACCACACTCCACCAATCTAGAGAATTAGCTAGTTTGAAACCATCATGGTGTACTTTCAATCCCATGAGCCTTTTCAACTTCCTAGACTTTAAAATCAATTGTATTTCATAGGGGAGTGGTGTAACATCTTTTATGTTTGGACTTATGAGACAATTTTGGACTTGTGAGACAATTTCCTTAAGCATCCATCACCTATTTCTGGGATTTTTCTCAATTCTTAAAAAAAATTCAAAATTTAACAGTTTTCAATCTTAGAATGCTTCAAATGTAAGAGCAACTTCAAAACAATGCTTCTTAAAACTATTCAACAATTCTAAATTTAAGTTACCGTCATGGACATTGACATAGTCATCAATCAAAAGTTCCAAAACAACCAACTATTAAGTGGCATATTGGTGAACATTGGGGGAATGGCCAGGAACCATCAATTTATATGCATAGGTGCAACGGACCAGGATGGCACATGCCCAATCTAGTAAGCTGTATGGTCAGTGTCAGCTTCTTACAAAACCAAATGCTCATCACCCAACACGTAGGGCCAAGGAATGCTATAGTGACTCTCAATGACATGAACTTTCATGAAACAACTTCCATGATCAGCAAACAGTTGAAATACAAAATCATCAGGAAATGAGAGCAAAACTGAATGCAAAGAACTGATTCCATGTTGGGCAGTCCAGATATTTGCACATTTTATGTTTGCCTGCAGAATCCAACCATCTAATTTCCATCTAAACAACACATACATTGCAGAAAATTTCTATTTGGAGTTTAGAATCTGCAACTTATGTGCTCCTAGAGTTGCCTCTGATTTGTATGATTGCTTAGCAGAAGTTTTGGTGTTGGAAAGCAGCAGGCAGTCAAGTTTATATGCCCACCACACTTATTCAGAGTGCAAGACAAATACACTTTCCAGTACTCACACACCTTGTGAATATTGTCACCTACAAAAACTATCGAAGCCACTTTGGTATTGGCAACACTAATGACAGGTTTAATGGCCAGCACAAAAGTTTGCAAGCTTGCCCACTCAGGAAACATCTACTCTCGTTGGTGATTCTGACTGTCAATAACGAGTTTGAGATATCAAGCCAGCAGATCTACAAAGAGAAGTGATCATGTAGAACCTTGAAGAGATTTTAATTTCTCAATGGTGCCCATGAGCATCTCCTTGCACGTATCTGAGACCACAATACTTGCACACTGCAGGGCTTCTGCCATCAAGGCTTATATACTCGATTGGGTGACCCAAGGCTGGGTCCATCCCTGCAAGATACAAATGATAGTAAATTAAGCTTCCTCTTCCCCACCATGGCATCACCAAGTGCTAGTTATGATGAGGACAGATGAACTAGGAACTTGTGTTCTGCTTGTAGAATGTATGAAGTTATAGCTACAAGCAGAACATAATACACTTGGTGTTCTTTGTCATTATCTACATATTAAGAAAGCTGTGTTTTTGTTTCATTTGGCATGTTTAAATTCTCCTAAACCACAGGACCAAGAGTTGCACTCTTGTCACCATCAAAAAGCCCTCAATACGGAGGGTCACCTTGTGGGGACTGGTAAATTTTCAAATAACATTAAGAAAAAGTCACTGAATTCCAAGTGCACTTTGCTCTTTATCATTACAAATTGAAAAGAATAGGAACGTTAGAATTTTCAGAATTTGGATGCGTTTCTCCAAGTCAGTAGGTTTCCATGGCAATATATGCATGCTTCTCGTCATAGGTAAATTTGGTCCATATTTGCAGTTAAATTCACCAAAATTATTCAGATTCACTATGGAAACATGCTCAACAACAGAAGTTCATTCATCACTAACATTGCTGTTGTTAGTGATGTGGTAACGCTAACCTGATTGCTAACATGAGAGCTAGGCAAACCACCACACAAAAAAGTGATTAATAATCTTGCGGTAGATTGCAACATCAGATTCAAATGAAGGTGAAGACAGAGTACCTCCTTCACAAGCAACTACACGGGCATCAACTGTGATTGGTGGCACCTCATTAATCAGCTCCATTGGCGACTTTTTGTCTGTACTCTGAATTTCATTCAATCACAACAAAATTATCACTCACAGTGTAGACATCTCATGAATATCAGCATGAACTCATTATGTGCTCTTCCACATCACTCATTTGCTGCATAGCCTTATTTTGCAAACCTATTAACACCTGCACAGAATACCCAACAGTGCTGCAAAACTTTTCCTGCAGACACAGAGGTTTTGTTTGAACTGTGTGCTTAATCCATCTTACTTCCACTCCAGAGCCCATAAGGTGGCAGAATGTTTAAATCGCCTCTTGAACTTTGGGAGAACCTACTTCAGTGATGAAGTCAGAGCTTCGTAAGCCAGAATAATCTAACTCGCACTTAGCATAGATTGACTTGTTGAATATTGAAGATCAACTTAATAGAGACCGACGATGTCCTCACTTCTCACTACAGGTAGTGGCCATAGAAGGTGAACAGCACATAATAGACCATCGTCAAAAGAGTAAATGGCCAGGCTAGAGTGTTTTGAAAGAATACCACTTGCATTTATGGCCCTAGAAACAATTGTCCTCAAATGTACCTGACAAACATATATGGCAGGGTGGTGTCTTATCAACAAGAAATGTCCTAGCAGCAACATCCAGAACTATGCTAGAGCAGGAAATCAAGGTATAATTATCCATGAACCAGCACCCTACACGCCAATGTAGGTTATGCAACAGCAGTGAGGACACTCAGTGAGCATGATAGGATTGAATAACCATGAGAAAAACCGTAATGCTGGTTGAGGTGTAGAGGATGTAAGGCTCACTCGTGGCTACATGTTTATCCTTCTCACTTGAAAAGAATTGACATATGAGTAAAGGAGTATCAGCACAGTGGTCATTTGAAATTAAATTGTCGTGCTATTCCCTCCAGTCCACTTCAATATCCAGACACCCTCATCGTTATGTTATGCACTGAGGGAGGGTGGCTTAAAGGCAGGGCCTTAGCTTGCATGGGGACTCTACATTAAGCCGCCAAAGGCCGGGATGGTTTTTGAATGAGTGCCCTTCCCAGCACTTGATTTCCAACACACCTTCCCACCTATGCTCCACCAAACCAATCATAGTAGGGGTGTCAGGTGAACTGATAATTTCAATCAACCATGTGGGAACCTCCGGGCTTGCCCTTGCGGGAGATAGATGTGGACCGGGTTGTGCGTGTTAAACCATTTGAGGCGCTTGCCTTTGAAAGGAAGCAGTCGTCTTCGAAGTCCTCAAATTCCCGTGATGCCCGTTTCCAAATTCCGTGTAGGGTTAGACCAACTCAAAAACAAAGCAACACCATAATACACACCGATGTTGCCATCCGAGCCATTTCTTCTTTTATGCATCAAGAATCTCAGATTTTCTAACCAAAACTTCTCACGAGCTCCCAAGGCACAGAAGCTGCAATAGTACACAACCTTAATTTTCTCTCAACAACAATCACCTATCCCCTATCTTAGGATGCAGTAGTGAACAACCTTAATTTTCTCTCAACCATGATCACCTATCCCCTGTCTTAGGATTCAATCAGCCGTCATACAAACACAGATTCGTGAACTAGGATTACAATGAAATTTTTACCACTCGAAAGCCACTGAGGGACTAAATTCGATGTAATCCGAACCATGCCACATCAATGAAATTAGGGTTCCACAAGAATCCAAGTGCCAGAATAAGAACCAAGAACCAAGAACCAAAGTGCGAGATCCAAGCGTCCTACTCCGGAATGAAAAATATCGAGAATCTCATAGTTTCTAGCCAAAACTTCTCACAGCTCCCAAGGCACAGAAGCGTCAGTAGTTTACAACCCTAATTTTCTCTCCTCGACGATGATCATCCATCCCCTGTGTTAGGGTTCAGACAGACGTCATACGAACATGCATTCGTGGAAGAGAAATACAATGAAATCTATATATATCACTCGAAGGCCACAAACTGACGAAATTCGATGCAATGTACGTCATGCCACATCGATGCAATTAGGGTTTAATAGGAATCCAAGAGCCAGAATGAGAACCAAGAACCAACTGCGAGATCCAAGTGTGATAATGCAGAATCCAAAATAAAATAAAATAATATTAAAGAGATGAGAAAATGCGTACTTGCATCCATTTCGCGGTATGGTCGTCGCTCATGGAACGGCAAGAAGTGCGACTCCAAACACCCTTGCTCGCCCCCCCTGCTGCTGCTGCTGCAAGGAAAGCCGGTGCATGGAGGGAAGGGTGCGATGATGGCCCAAGGGTTTGGGGGAGGTGGGAGGAGATGGCGAATGCCCGCCGGGCGAGAGCGGTCAGCTGGGATCTCGCCATAGCTGATCAGATTGCTGCAACACTCGCACGGCGAACGAAGAGGGAGCCGAGTTTGCTTAGAATCTGCTCCTCTACCTCCGTCCTTCGGTAGAATTCTGGACGGCCAAGATCACCGCTCACCCTCACCAACGGCCACGATTCAGGGATTCTTTTCTTTTCTTTTCTTTTTGGACACAACACAACATTTCTAAGGTAGACGTGTGTTATTTGGATACATCTCTCTCTGCACTCACTTCTCGTGGGATATGAAACATAGATTTAGTGCAAGATGATTAGCAATTCCAAATTGTGTTCGTAGCCATTTGGCTAACACTTTTTAGAGTTCACATGAATATCTTATTTCAATATCAAAG
>CATNTY010000029.1:0-29073 GCA_950295325.1 Polytrichum commune
GTGTCCGCAATGGGGTAATGTAAATACACCAAAAATTCGGTAAAATTCAAGTCCGGCAGGATAAAGACATCATCCGGCATAATATCGTGACGGATACGTGTCGTGACGGCACGACATTATGTCGGGATTACCCTCCATCACGACACAATAGACAACCCTGCCTTCTTCAATTTAATACCCCACCTAAAAACACCTTGTGTTCTCATGTGTTCACACTAAATACAAGGGAGTAACCCCCTCGAGCATAACCTTTTGGCCATCATCATATCGGTGGCATCACTAATAGACATGATGGCCTAGCTATTGCGCGCTATCCTTTGTTTTTATTTCCTTCATCATGGAGCAAGTGTTTTGCTAGTTGCGACTCTATTTTGTAGCTACGTTTTTAATGTATCCAAGCCCTATCTCTTCTACCAAATTTTTGCCATTTTGAATCCTCATTACTATCACTTTGAACTCTTTTTGGAATCTTCACATTTTGATGATTGTTTAACTCCATTTTCAAGCTCCAAATTTGTCCTTTGTTAAACAAGAACCACGTGCGTTCACAACATACTCTTAAAAACCTCCTATATACAAGTTTTATTATAATTATCATTTTTTGATAAAATCAAGAAATATACATACAATTTCAATGATAAAAATACAAGTGACAATGTGTATACGTAAATAATTTCATTAATGTATAGTCATCAACATAAGTATACAAATATACTTTTGAATAATAATGAACCTCTATCATATGTATAAGTTAAAACCCTAGAATTCATTAATAAAGTCATTGAAGATATTTTTCATTCTCCGGATGTAATTACTAAGCATCTAAGGCTACAAGATATGTCCTAGAAGCTAATGCAGTTTCTGTTTTCAAATCTACCATCAAATGATTCATAATATTGTAAGTCCACTTCTTGTTGGTTCTTTTTTGATACCAACATAAACCAATCTCCATGCTTGATCCTAGAACTTGCAACCCTTAGAACTTGCAACAATTGCCATCTCTAAATGCTTGATCCAAAATTGTTGCACACATGAGAGGTTTATTAATGATATGAAAATGATTGAGACACTTGGGAATCAACACCTTCCCAATTTTGATGCCACTCATGATCTAATGAAGGCATCAACCACCCACATCAACAACAAAGAAGCGCCACAAAGAAGCATTGGCCATTCCTCTTGCAGCCATAAGCAAGAAGTGGTCTCATTCTCAACTCAACCACCCTTTCCAAGACTCTCTACACGACTGCTAAATGAGGAGTCAATTTCCTAACCAATTGCTGATGAGAGTAGTCGACTCTTTTATCGACTACTAATGAGAGTAATCAATTGGAGAAGGTCGATTGTTATTATGGAAGTCAACTATGGAGATAAGTGCTCATGTGGAGTTGATTAAAGAGCCAACTCCTCATGTGCAGTTGACTCTGTAGTCCACTGTTCCCATACAATTGACTTTGCAATCGACTGGCATAATAGCAAATGAGTTTTTATAATGGCACTGTAAAAAAAACACCATATGATTGAGCTCCAAAATTATGAGAAAAGTGATAATGGCCTTGATTTGATTTGCTAAACAGCGATCTCATACTAATCGTGTGTTTCATATCCAAGCAGAATTGGGCTACTTTGATAAATCAACCATTGAAGACCCACCTACCTTAATATGCATATCCATACTAGTATCGAATTCTTTCGCGGCATCTATAGTAATAACCTTTGGTGTATTTAATCTAGCTAGGTCCTTTAAAGGTCAATCCAAAAGACCGGTATGCAGGCCATGTGTCTGGCTTCTACCTAGATGGGAACATGCAGGGATGTTGGGATCTAGACCGTTGAATTTATGGCAACCCTTTTGAGGAGATGAATGAAAAAAATTGATGCTGTATGAAGGAAATTTGGGAACCGGGAACGGGAGAGTGGGGACAGAGGGGGAATTCCATTGGGAACTCTGTCCCCCACTCTCCACATTCCTGGTTCCCAACTTTCAACCTATAGATACAATCAAGATTCAAACTTCGGTCCAAGTTAATGACATTGGTGAGTGTGCTCATGGTTAATGTAAGAAGAATCACATCAATATGTGGACAAAGACCCAAATTCAAATACACTTCAAGGACATGCACATCTATAATCTTTTTAAAGTGAGCCTCTTACATTTTAAGTGTTGAGGTTAATGGTGATTGGGAACCAAGTTGATTGAGAACAAATTTGGATGATTTCTGGGAGGCGGTCAGGATGAGACTCGAAAAGTGATTGATTTCGGGCTGCCCGGACCCCCAGAAAAGGTTGGTCGATCTCAACCGTAACTTCGAATCGGACGGCCAGGGTCCCAAGCCCGTCCCTGCATGGAGCAGTGCCGGTGCGAACAAGGCAGCGCACGGTCCGATCTACGGCCCAGATGGGCCGATATCCAAAGTGGCCGGTCATGGGGCGCCAAGTGTGCTCCTGGATTGGCCGCCCTACCCACGGTGACACCCGTCCCCGTGCCCGTCCGACGGTCTTTCCTGCCCGTGCGGCTATAGAAATCGCGCGCTGCACCGCCGTGTCCTAAAAGGCTTCTCGTTTGTCGTCGTCGTTGTTTTCGCTTCCATCGATCGAGTGAGTGAGTGAGTTGCATGCGATCTACAGCCATGGCCGCCACCGCAGTGTCCGCGCTTACGGCCACTCCAGTTGCCGCGCCCTCAGGTCTCAAGAAATCGTCATTCTCCGGTGCGGCAGTGGAAGGTTTGCCGGTCTTGAGGATTTCGAAGGCCCCCGCGTCTCTGCAAGTGGAGGCTAGGACCAGGAAAGTCATCCCCAGGGAGCCTCTAGGTGAGAATTATGCTATGCAATGCTAATTTACACCTGCGAAGTGTCCTTGTTTCATGAAATCGACGTGTTGCTGTAGTAGCGGGGCAGTAGCGTGCCCGATCGGTGTGAATAGGTGTACATAATTGCCGTTTGATGTTGTGGAGACGTACAGATGGTACGTTTGGGATGAGAACGCGATCGTTGTTTTCGAGGAGGAGCCTGCATGGCGTCGATGAGAGTGATGTAATTTTCATCTGAAATTGGACTTTTGATGCAGGTCCTTCTGGTGACTTGAAGTTCAAGAGGGGTGTGGACGCAAGCGGCAGGGTACCGACGGTGAGTGGTCGTTGCTGCCACTTCCACTTCGATGTTGACTTCGATGGTGTAATTGTTATAGCCTGGAGAATATGCTCTAGCGGACGAACAGCCTCCACTAGTGTGAAGTTACTATGTGGACCTCTCCTTGCTGTACTTCAAAAAATAACGAGATGTCGGTTTTGTGCAGGGAAAGGGAGTTTACCAGTTCACAAAGAAGTACGGAGCTAATGTCGACGGTTACAGGTATTTCGCAGAACTGGTTTGCAGGAAGATTTGTGTTTTTTTTTCTTCCAATGGTTAATTGTTGTGGTCGGAGGTTATTATTCTGGAGTGGCGAAAATACTTAGGTGTGTAACATTCTATTGCGCAGTCCAATCTACGACAAGGAGGAGTGGTCTAAGTCCGGAGACGTTTATGCTGGAGGTAAGTCATACTCGATCATCACGGTTTCAAGTTCTAGATGTGTTGTCACATCCAGAATCAAGCCTTAGTAGCGGGGCTCAGCATTATTCATCCTCTTTACATATTGGTGCTGTAGCTATCGACTACATAACCGACCGTATAATTGGCAATGAGTTGCCATTAATGGGACATAATCGATCTGCTCATGGAAGTAAAGGGAAGCTTATGGATGAAGAATTCTGTGCGTGGAGAATGGCACAAGAGACTTGTTCGAAGTGCCCACGCTACTATTTGAACGAGCGAGCTGTTATGAAATCTACTGAAATTGGCGCCTGGCTTGGAAGCGTGCGCAATTGATGAATAAGCGTACCCATGTGTTTCTTGTAATCGATTTGTTCACTTTCTATTCATAGTGGAAGATGCTAATGATGATTCTGGTTTGCAGGTGTTCCCGGGCTTGCTATCTGGGCAGCCCTTCTCGGAGGTCTCCTTCTTGCAGGCGCTCTCCTTGTTTACAACACGAGCGCTTTGGCTTAAGACAACCTCTTAAGTTAGCTGTAACAAATCTGTACATCGATACTCACTTGAATATAAGACACTGACTACCACTTGTACTTATATGTCTGCGTTCATTTTGCTGCACCGCTGTTTATGAACTATTTCTCTTTTTCAAATGATTGATATTGGTTGCATGTTTGAAACGATCTCCCCTCTGAAGTGGACGATTTTTTCTGTGCATAGTTGCTTTAAGGTTGTTATCTGATTTTAGTTCTCTTTGATCTGAATCTTTCCCACAAGATTTTATTGTTGAGCAATAGATGCTTGTGAGGAAAGTAGTAAAGGCTTTTGTGACTGCTGCATCTTATCAATAGCTCGAGATGTCTACTTGTAGTGTGTACTCGGTCCAATAGAGCTGAAATTTGGTCATGTGAAAGTTAACATGTTACTTGTAAATGGAATTTTTTTCTTTGGAATATCGTAATGTTCAGATAGGAGGCACTGAAGGTTTGGCAGTATGCTGTGTGTAGATTCTTATATTGGTGTATAGTGGGTTCTTTGCTATGCTCACATGCAGCTGTTGCAATATATTGCTGCTTGCTTTCGAGGGAGTAGAACGCAGTATCCTCGTTTAACGTTTAGTCATGCGAGTGTTGACATCAATTGACTTTGGAGAAATTTCTATTTTTAGAAAATGGTAATGACGTGGAAGATTATATGTACCGCTCTACTTAAAGATCATGCAATTGTCCAAAAAACTTGGGAAGAAATGCTCGCTAAACTTAAGCGGAATTTAAACCACTAATGCTACTGTACGTGACACGGTGTAATACCGAAGACCTGCATAATGTCATGCTAAAAAATAAATATGTCTTAGCAATTTTTTTCCCCACATATAGTTATTGATTTAGCTCGATTATGAAGTTTTATGAACTCTTTGCCTCTATACCTCATGAAGTGTTTAGATCTCAAAAGGCTTTTTTGACATTTCGGTCACTTCAAGAGCATATTATTCTTGCAATGTATGTTCTAGTTGACACTAGTTGAAAACATTGTAACTTCTCACACAAACCAGTGGCACTTCTTCTATTGATCCTTGCACAGTTGTAGTCTGTCGTATTGATATTGGTGATATTTTGCCGATTAAGGTAGGTACAAACCTGTATGTGTTGGTTTTTGAGTAGTTGCAGCAGTAGCAGAAAGTCTGTATGACGTAGAACCTATCTGGTTCAACACTTTGTCGAAAAATTATTCTGCACATAGTATTCTCTTGGGTCTTAACCAATGTGAGAACGGCACGTGGTAAACTACTTCCCACAAGAAAATGCAAAGTATTATTTGTCTTCTGGGTTTGATGTTCTATCAGGTTGTAGGTTTGAATCTTTTTCCTCGGAAACTCAATATTTCAACTTCTGCCGACTCGATATGAGGGTTCCAATTTTCTGGTTCACATCCGCATACATTGTAGGCACCCACTTGATAGTATTTGATGATTGATGGAGGATGGGCCGATCTTCTCTCATAGTGTAGTATTTGTACAGCGAATGCAGAGCAGTGCAAGGTGAAAAATCCGCACCGAGCTTGTGCACATCGTTTTTTTCCTTCAGGAATTCAACCAGCATATGGAGGTGGAGTATTCCGCCATGACTGCCGTTTCGTAAGGCTTGTAAAATTGTTCGAATGCAGCATGCGTGATGTCCACCTCAGGGTCGACAGCCTCATCCCCGTAACAATCCAAGAGATCAGTAATGGACTGCTACAGCACCTCAAGATGTTCGGGTAGCAACGCCTTTCGATCTTTGTGAGCAATAATCACGGTCCCAATTCCAGCTTGGGAACAGGGTGGTGCGAAGCCGGAGTCGGACTCAATCATCAGGTATGTGACCAGTTGGTTGTTGTAGTGTTCATTAGCCGGATGACCCAGTGGATCTTGGAGTGAGCTCTCGAGGTATAATTGCAACGGAAGTTTAATTCTGTCAAAAACTGGGGATAGAGAACCGACATTGACTATAGGATGGTCCAACTTCGCAGTGCTTGTGTCAAAGAGATTGAAACGTCGACTCTTGCAACGCTTACTATAGTCACATCTGTAGTATGCACGGATGCATCGGATTTCTTCTCTAATTGGCACAATCTAATCACTTTGTAGTTGGGCTTCGGTGCTCTTTGCACGTTTTGGCGCGTTATTCGTCATAGCCTGGGGTCTTCCCTCATCCTCGGAAGAGCGTGTGTGTCCGTGATCCCACTTGTTGTATTCAATCCTCGACATTCTTGTTCCTGCGAATTAATGGAGGAGATGAAAGGATTGTTGTGTACTACTAAAAATGCAAACGATCGAGTGACTGCCGCCAACAAGATCTCCGAACTATTTTGACAAAATCGCCTGCACAAATGAAATGCTTTAGAACTGAGAGATTTATATATGGGAGGTTAGAAGACTGTTTATTATTCGAAGAGTTTATGGATCACGTTTAGGGTTTCTACATGGATTGAGCTCAAGATTAGGTCTCGGGTCGAATCAGGGACCACCTGGGATGTGTGGTCCAAGTCAGGTGACGTGTACCCGGGAGGTGGGTGACCTTTCCTTTCGGATAAGGTAGCAGCCTGCCCACTCGCATTCGCCCCTCCTTTCATATTTCCTCCCCCTATCGAAGGAAGGAAGGCAACCCAATTTGTTCCCACACATCATTCTGCTCTGATCAACAATCGCAGCAACATCAGCCATGGCCGCCACCACTCTGTCCGCCTCCATGGCCACCTCTGTCGTTGCTCCCTCCGTGTTGGAGAGGTCATCCTTCTCCGGTGCTGCAGTGCAGGGCTTGCCCGTGCTCAGGACCACCCGGGGCCCATCCGCCTTGAGGATCACCGCCAACGTGAAGAAGATCAACGTCAAGGAGCCATTGGGTGACTCTCAACTCAGAATTTCTTAGAATTACTTGCAGACTTATGCATTTCCGGATGACATGGGGGACGAGTGAGTTCTGTGTTAGTCAATCGTCCAGTCGTAAGTAGACGTGAAGCCATTGGCTGAGTCTCAGCTTAGGATTCTCTGCAGACTGAATACATTTTCAGATTGTGATGGAAAGCACAAGAGTGCTTTGGGGGGGTTTGTGTTTGGGAAGTGGTCACAGCGACATGGGGGATGAGGGACTTCTGATTTAGCCATTCAGCCATGTGTTAGCTAGATGTGGAGCCAGTGGTTGGTTCTCAACCCAGGATTGTCGGCATTTTTTAAATTTCGGAGGTTCAGGGTGTCCAAATTGATGGTGACGAGAAGGACAATTGTGTTTGTAGCCATTGGGGGGTTGTGTTTGACAAATGGTGACATGGGGGAGGGGTTGATCACATCTGGCACCATCCGTCAGCATCTCCGGCTGTAATAGTGTGAAAAGTGGTGGGCCAACATCTATTCCTCAAACACAATCCTCAGCAATTTCACGGACGGAAAGTCTGGCGTGATCTGGGCTTGAGTCTGAATGTCAAAAGTCTTGGTTCTTCACTTTGTGAAACGGAGTGTGGTAGTAACTGTGGTTTTTGGGAATGTGGGAATTGCAGGCCCATCAGGTGATCTCAAGTTCAAGAAAGGTGTCGACGCCCAAGGAAGGAAGCCCACTGTGAGTGCCATTGACACATGTCAAGAATTTGAGTCTTCGATAAGATTAAACGTAGGATGTGATGAATTCTGGACATGGACTCGTTACGTCGCCATACCCTGTGGTCTGGAATGCTTACAGTTGAATGTTAGTGCCTGCAGAGAAAGTGGCATCTCTGAACATTTTTAGAGTGTTGAAGACAAAGTTGGGAATGTAATGACTTCTGGACATGATCTTGTTATGCCCCCTTATCACGTGTTTTGGAATGCTTACATGGGTTCATTGTTTGGCCTGCAGGGTAAGGGAGTGTACCAGTACACCAAGAAGTATGGTGCTAACGTCGATGGCTACAGGTACTTTTCCTCCTGGCTACATAGTCGTGCGAAATTGGGCTAGTTTCATTGTGCCTTTCTCCTGATCATTTGTTTACTTCTACAAATTTGATCCGAGGCGCACAAGATTTGTGGCGCGGATTTCCAAATTGGGTCCTTGAAATATCACGTACTGGCGCTTAGTTCCTCAACTTTCTATCTTCTTGCAGCCCAATCTACGCCAGGGATGAGTGGTCCAAATCAGGAGACGTGTACGCAGGAGGTGGGTGACATTATTCTTCACTTCTTCCCTGGTCCACATACAGGCTCAATCAGATATAAAATTAGAGCTGAATCTTTGAAGTTTTTATGGCAAAGTCATCGTCAGAAACTACACTAAATATTGTATTTAGTGTTATTTACCATTTTGAGTTACACAAAGCTAAATCTTACTACACATGTAATTTGTACCAAGTAAAGATGTTAATTTGCCATAATATCCAACCAACCAATTTGACCTTTGTTGATTAAAAATGAGATATATAGTTTTAACATTGCAGAATTTATTGTGTAGTGGAAGAATTTGTGTCTGTTAGTTAAGATAAGCAGATCGCATATGAGTGGCTCAGAGTCCAGAACCATTAACTTTTTCCTGTCCTTTTTTGAGGGGTCACGAGTCACTGTTGACTTATCCTTTTTTCTATTGCTGATTTGTGTTCTATCTCGTATGACAGGAGTTCCCGGGCTTGCCATCTGGGCCACCTTGCTTGGAGGTATTCTTCTTGCCGGTGCCTTCCTCGTCTACAGCACCAGTGCCTTGGCTTAAGTGGACTTCATAGCTTTGACATTAGCAATTTTCATTGTAATATTGATTGAAGATTCAATTATTTAAATTGACGATTTATTGTTTTCTTCAGTACAATGCCTATCCACCTTTATACAGTTCTCTGCAAAATGCAGTACAGTTATAGGTGCAGCAAAGTGTTTGTGCTTGATAAATGAGCCACAATGTGCACTGAAGCCTCATGTATCAGTATCTGCATATAATACTAAGTGTTACAATGTTTATATGTTGAACAGTCTTCCAGTGGATATCTTCATTACTAACATGCTTCTTTGGGTTATTGAGCGGCCAAATCGCATGTAAAATTAGACCATTTCATTGATAGTGTTGTATGGTACTGCAGCTGTTAGCATTTCATTTAGCACTCAGACATATCTAGTATGGTAGAGATGGAAAACCATGAAAATAAGCTGATTTGGCCAGAAAGAGAAACTTCAAATTTGTCCTACATTTTTCAGAGATGCATGAGAGATAACATGAAATGTTAGAGGAATGTAAGTTGTTTCACAATATCACACCCTGTAAACAACTAGTTAGGGACCAAAACTCATACTTATAAAATAGTGGCCCCTTAATTTGAGCATCAAAATATCGTGTCTTGCTCACAACTACACACCAAATGGTGGATTCACTGGCTTTCAAAAGTGATTCCAAGCAATGTAAAACATGATCTAGCTGGAGAATCACTACATCCAGCCTCTCATTGCATCTTTTTCAAGCCATCACTTTTGCAACATTTTAGATTTACACATGAATCAATCTACTTGTAGTCTAGTGTTCTAGTACTAGTCATTCATCATCTTTTGTTTCCTACACGTCTTTAAATCACAAATGTTATCTACCTCTTTTGAAATTTTGTGGACTCTAAATGAATACTTCACGTTGGGCTCTCTTTAATCGTGGATGGTGACCCAATCACAAATGTGTTCTTCTTTGTAGGTTCGTTTGCATTGCACCCACTAATTGCCAATATGATTCCAATTCAAGGGTTGGATGCTATTGCTTTAGCAAGGTGAGTTATTGTTGTTGTTGCTTGGTTTAGGGGATGGCTACCTAACGTAAAGGGGTCAACTTTGTACACTCAGTCTCTTGGGTTTCACATTTGTTTAGGAAAAGAAATGCTTTTGATTGAGGGTTGGGTATGTCACTGGTTGGTATTGATTAACGTTGTTTCTCACCGCGGTTTAGGCTAGGGCTTGTTAGGTTGATGTTGTCGGTTTTTGGGTCGGATGTTGTTAGTTCAGCAAGACAGGATGCTATATATTGGTTTAAGGGTCAAATGCTACTGGTTTAGCATGTTCATTCATTTCTATTGTTGCTTGGTTTAGGGTTTTCAAACAACCCAGAACTACCATCAACACAAAATCTTGAGGCCCATATCTAACGGTTTTTTTTTGCATACCTTTCTTATCAAATTACTCATTGAATATCAAGGTGTGGAGGACATTTGAGAGGTGTTGAGGTGGGCAATGTGGATGGTATATGTTTTGAACGTTTGGTTAAAGAACTTAGAAAAATGGCAACTGGACATATTAGCAACTAGATGCAGGCTTCTTGCAATTGATGATGGGGCTCCAATAAAAACAGTGGCACAAATTTATGGAATATCCACCATGTCTTTGTGGGACCGTCTTCTAGGGAAAACTATGGGTAGAAAACGTGACAAGTCAGGGGTGCCTTCATATGAAGAGGAGAAAGAACTTGTAATTAGATTCTCAAAACGTAGAGACTAGGCCATCCAATTAAATTGAGTCAATGTTGTTTAAAGGTGGCTGAGATCACCCATGACCATGACATTCCTTTTACAATACGCAATCCTGGACCGGAGTGAGTAAAGTGGTCCAAAATTAGAAACCCCAACTTGACACTTAAATTGGCACATAGTTTGATCAAGGGAGGGTGAAGGGCTTATGCACTGAGAATGATGCATCTTTATATGATAATTTATGATATATGTACTCTAGGAACAATTACCTAGACACTCAGAGTTGGATATATAATGAGTCTGGACCCCAAGCAAGGCAAAATGGCAGTGGCCACGTTTTGGCCATGAGGGGGATATGGAGCATCCATATTGCCATGCCTGACGAGAGAGAATGGTACAGATCTTGGACAACTACCAAAATAACTATAACTAATGTTTTTCTATACATTTAAGGGAACAACTATAGTTAACTAGAAAAACTTAAGACCAAATTAAAAAACAACTATAGTTAACTAGAAAAATTCCCAAGTATTATTATATATTGGAAGAAGTTCGCCTCTTGATTTGTTTTAATTAAGTGTCTTTAATATGCTCGGGCCACTGAGGATTACCAATTAACGTTTTTATACGATCACTCACAATGTTGGGCTTTGAAACAACCTCCATGTACATCACCAACACAAATAACACACTAGTGACACTACAATACTACAACATAATTATGTGAACATGTTGCACTCAACTTTAGTTAACTAGATATAACTATAGTTAACTAAATTTTTTGACACACCAAATTTAAAACAACTATAGTCAACTACATTTTATGGTAGGTCAAATTGCAAATAACTATAGTTACGAAAGGCAACTAGTCAACTAATAGTTGAATTAGTTGGTTAGTTGTCCAAGCTCTGGAATGGTCGTCTGCCTTGTCTCGCATCAAGGCATCGGGTTCTAGCATTCCCAATTTTAATATATTTATGGGTAGGTCATTTAAGTGGAATTTCATGATTAGGTACAAGGAGTGGGCTTGTATGGCCATGCAAAAAAAATCTTCGATGACGGGAGCACTATACAACAAGTGGATTGAACAGTTACTACTTCACATTGGTAAAATGTATCGCATTTCTAATGAGAGCTAGTATATACTCATAATGGATGGGCACAACTCCCATGTCACCAAAGATGTTGCCGACACTACCCAAAAAATATGTCTAGATGTCTCAACCATTCCTAGTCACACATCCCATGCCATCCAACCTTTGGATGTGAGTATTTTCAAACCATTCAGGATGCATTCAAAAACACCAAGATTTTTCGACCCTTAGGAACAAGGGGAAGGGAGCTACAAAGGAGGACCTAGCCCAATGGGTGTTGTTGGCCTTGAAAAAGGCCATGACTCTAGAAAACATTAGGAAAGGGTTTTCTGCCACATGTATTTGGCCTTTGAATTGTTCAACCATGGATGATAAAATGCGGCCAAGTGTAGTGTTTGTTAGTGTTGCAGTTGAGGTTAATAATGTCAATGAGGTCAATGAAGAAAAAATGTGCGAAGAAATGGTCGAAGAGGTGTTTGGAGAGATGATAATAGATACTCAAGAAGATGGAACTCAATATATGATAGCGTTGAGAATGACGATGAGGACACAATGCAAGGTGTGAAAATGGGGGTGGGGGTGGGGGGGTGGAGGAGGAATATACCATTGAGGAGTTTAGTACTACAGAAGAGTTGGAAGGGGTTGACCCAAATGCAACATAAAGGTTGAGATCAAGTTTGAGACTTTCGCAAACAATGGTTATTCCTCAAGGGAGCAATGACACCCCATTTAGACTATTCTAACCCTATAATAATGACGAGGGGTAAGTAGCTAGTTGCTCTAGAATACAAGCAAGAGAGACAGAAGAAGGTAGCTCGAGAAAAAGAGGAGAGAAAGGCCAACCTCAAGATTACAAAAAATCAAAAGGCAAAGAAAAAAGAAAAAAATTTGAGGAGAAGAAGTGGAGGGCTGAGGAATGTGTGGAAGAACATGGAGTAATGTGGCATGTGTAATGATGCATTGAAGCAAAGGTGAAATTGGACGAGGCAATAAGGGCTAATAGGCCTATTGGCAGGGAGGGCATACTAGGCCTTATGTTGTGGTGTAGTGCATCCATTGTTAGAGGCCTATGAAGGGAAAAAAAAATCTAGTGAAAAAATATGCATGTTGTGGGAGCCCATTTGGGTGCATTACCCTGGAGCCCCTTATAGGGAGTGGCTAGCTCTAGGGCCACCACAACCAATTGTGGACATGTAAATCGGGTCAAAACCCATGTGGGCAATGGAACGCCTTACTCCAATGGTCATGAACTAGACTATCACCATTTGGCATGCATTAAAAGTAAAACATGCAATTTATTGACAGTAGACGCTACACCTCGCCCTACGAACTTTTAAGGGGGGGGTCTAGGTTTGGATAAGGGCCGGGGCCCATGACCCGCAACCCCTTAGCCAACCCCTAACAAAATTTCAAATTTTTTAAGCCTAACCGAAAAAAGTTGCCCTTGCATTCTTGAAGGTTGCTTGTCCACAAAACACATATTGAGTGCACCTCACCTTGAAGGTCCAAAATCCAACATATATGTTTACTTCCACTTAGTAAATAAAAAATTGACTAGGATTTCATTCCAAAAGAAAATTATTAACAAAGCACATAATTAACTTGGAGGATGCAAATATTAAAAAGTCCTCATGAACATTGAGGTTATAATTTTGTGCTTTAGCCTTTGTTGTTTTAAAATTGAACTTAAAATAGTGTGCTGATTTTAGCTAATCAATTTTATAATATTTTGCTTAATGTCTTCTCCTTTCCCAATTATTCATACATTCAAACTAATTAAATCCAATTACAAGTTATTGAGAGTAATTGAGCGTAATAAAAGCGTAATCAAGCTCAAGGCCTAAATTTCTACATGTGTTCATACTCATTCAAACTAATTAAGCCCAGTTCAGTGCAAGTAAGTGCATTAAACCTAATTAAGCGTAATGAAACCTAAGCAAGTGCAATTAAGCGCATCAATGCAAGTTTCTCAATTAGATCACAATTAGTTTAAGTATGCAATTTTATATTCAATTAGCTTATTTAGTTAATGCCTTAAATATAGATTAGTAGTTTGATTAGTAAGCATAATTTCTGATTTAATTTGGCGTAATTAGGCTAAATTATTATGATTAGTGTGATATAATGCTCAGACTTGCCATATTTATCTACATGCATAGTAGGCACCAAATTAGGCTTGGGACTTTCACTTGATTATACTCAATTAATTTTAATTGGGTTTAATTAGTTTGAATGTATGAATACTTGTGAAAGGAGAAAACATTATTAAAAATATTAAAAATGAATTACCTAAAATCAGCACATTACTTGCAGTTGGATTTTCAAATTAAGAAGGCTAAATCATAAAAAAATTGAGAATACAACCATGAACAAAAGCACACTACATAACCCTTAAACGTTCAAGCCTTCACATTCCATTTTGGGGCATTTCCTGCACCAACGCTCGAACTTTCTACTATGTAGAAAAACATACTATGTGACCTGAAAATCCAACCATACAAATGTGAACTAGACTACCATATTATATGTTTTATGTGAAAATTTGAAGTCAATCGGACCACATTTTCTAGGTCAACTTGTCATATGAACAGGACCTTCATCTTGGGGGGGGGGGTAGCTAGAGAAAACTCTATTTTTTTTTTTATTTTTTTTTTTCATGACCATTTCGGTCATGCCACAAAATTAAGAAAGTTGGCAACTTTGTGATTATATGCCATATGGATGACAAATGAGCTGCTCTAAAGAATTTGGGTTTGTTTGAGCAAGTTTAGATGAAGTCGGTCATCCTCAAAGTTGGAGGGGCCACATGAGGTCATTTTGGGAGATTTCCCCTTATTCATGGAGCAAGCATGTGTGCACCAATTTTTTTCCCAAATCCATCCGGTCAAGTTGTGCACAACAACCACCCTGTCCTAAGGGAAAGAAAACCCCGCCCAAACTAGGCATCATATGTGAAAGATATTGGCTCCTAAATTTGGCTCCTACAATTGGGCAACACTTGGAACCGCCTCCCAAACAAGCAATGCCAACCTAACAAAAAATCCTACATGCTTGGAGTTTGAGGCTTTTATTTGTTATTTTAACCCACATGGTAGTGGACACCACCTTATACAAGTAGATACCTTCCATTCACATAGATCGCCATCTAGTGGGTCGCAAACTGCATTGGAATATTAGGTGACGACCCATTTCAGGTTGCATGAGCATTTAAGGGTTAATAATGTTATGCTCTGTATTGAGCACCCGGGCTGAGTAAATTACACTTCAACACTATCAACATGCAGAAGTTTGTGTAGCTGGGTGCTCCTCAATCACCTCTTCACTAAGAGCACGGGGCAATGGGAGCTTTACTCCCACATGGCAATAGTGGGAAACTTGGAGTCTGTTCAATTACTTGCATTGGTGGAAGTATAGCTGAGGAGTTTTCAGAGCTGCACTAAACTTAGAAATTGGATAAGTTTTCGACGAATGTTGATGTTCCAGAAACAAATCACTTGAGATCAACTAAACTGCGGTTGAAGACACCCATCAGATTTTCAAAAACCACCAAACTAGTTCCCTAACACTCGCATAACTACACTAAATAGGATGTATCAGATTTTCAAAAACCACCAAACTAGTTCCCTAACACTCGCATAACTACACTAAATAGGGTGTTTAGTGTCGCCAATTCTGATTGCCTTGCTCACTACTAATTGTAAACTGCAGTGTAGTGTCACCAACACTAAATGTTAACCCAACAATATTTGTTGTTCCTTGTGAATTTCTTGGGGATTATACATTTACAGTATTGCAATTACTGTCACTTACCAAGTAATCGCGACATCCGGATTTGAAAAATCCATGACGATTTTTCATCACAAGTTGCTGACGTGAGAAGGTAGAGTTTTGGCCAACTTATGAACTCGTCCATCATCCATGACAGTATTTGTTCACATATTCATAAGAGGTGTTATCCAAAAAGTTACCATACTGACACTAAATACCATATTTAGTGTAGCTTCACGTGGTGAGGCCCCCTCGGAGATCATAAAATTACATGAATGGTATATCTTCCGTACTTCAAGAAGTCCTCACATCAAGAGACATTTTGGTTCACTTCAAATCAAACTGTGCAGGAAAAATTCCACCAATGTTCAGTATATGTAAATCAAACTAATTATATCAATTTTCTCATCAGAACAACCCTTCTCAAAAGTCGCTTCGATAGTGTTTTTCATATAACATTTTACCCCTCAGGCCTGTAAAGGTTGACACTAGTCAAATGGCACATTAACATACGACCATGAACGCATTCCATATCAATGCCATCGTATGTAACACCTTGATGCGATGATTCACTCAACCTTCTCATAGCGGGATTGAATCTGAGAGCATCGAACAGATGCACTGAAATGTGTCAGAAGCGTAAAAGCATCAGACCACAAATTCTCCTGTGAATGGTCTTGAGATCTCGATTTATACATACACAGCAGAATTAACCTGAACACTGAGACAACCGAATGCTTCACCTCCCTGTCTGATTATCTTCACAAATTCATCAATCTTTGAACTGCACACAACCGGCTAAAAGATTGAGCGGACCTCTGATTTGACAGAAATCAATATACTCGTTTGAGTGTAATGGTCAATTGTAACAGATCTCTTGCATGCTTTATATGACCCACCCTCCCCTGCCCCAGGCATTCCATATGAATACTAATGTAGCGCAAACATCGAGACACGTACTTTCATTCTCATTTGTCAAAATCTAGACATAACGTATGTGAGTTTATATCCAACACATTTATGTATTTCAGTCATGTAAGGCAAGGCTTGTATTCAAGCACAGACACCAAAAAGGCACGTGTTCCTATGAGATAGAACTATCTGCTCATAATATAGACCCCATTCTCCGTTCAATTGTCAACACAATTAAGAATGCCTATGTAATCACGTAAAGAAAAAGACAAAGAGACTCTTCACTTTGAACGTTTGTATCTCAACTCCAACTCTGAAACTTGAGCTCACAATCTTCGAGATTCGCAAATGCCAACCGAATGTCAGATTCTTGTTCCAATCAAGTGATCAAAGATAGTCTGTGGAATTGGAAGTCCCGCAGTAAGGTCACACACCCAAATACCACATAGGAAGGAGCACACTAGAATCTGTTCTGCTGAATCTCGCGAAGGATGATATCACTACCAAGAATGGACTGCCCTATCTACTGCGTAACATCTGCTAATGCACATTCCCACGAAACATCAGACTCTCCCCAGAATGGCACAATCACCGAAGCTTGTAACCTATCAATGCTCACCACCCTAGCTACATAATCCACAACATCCCACATTTCATAGATTCTGCAATGTGGCCTTGAAAAGCCCACCAATCATACAGCTTCACGGTAACTATAATCCCTAGACTTTTGGAGTCCAAACACTTCACATGCCATGCAGAAACACAAGATAACACTTTGTATGAAAACAGTCAGGTGTGGATAACCGTCTCTTCATTGAAGTAGGTTGCCCAATATTTTAAATCAATTGAGCCTACTGGACTCTCTGAAAAGTGTTTCAAACCCCAGCGATTATCGAACAATGGCAGCAAATAACAGAGGTAAGAGGAAAGAATATGAACATAGGAGAAGCTTGTTGCCATGCCACTGATGCCAGTTTACAATGTGAAGTTGCTCACAATCTAATCGCCCGCTTGAGCAAGAATTTCGACAAATATAACCTATTTCACGGGGTAAGGGAGGTTGACCACGTAGAGCAAGAAGTACGCCCAGTAGACACCGGACAGCCCACCGAAGAAGAAACCTCCAGCGAAGCTAGCCCATCCCTCAGCCGTCTGCAGCTTGTCGGCCGTCTTTTGCCTTCCTGTCAACGTAAGGCTGGGTGCCAACGAGGGGGCGCCTTCCTTGAACGAAGCGATTCCGTAGATGGTCAAGCAGATGGTAAGGATGGCAACGAGGCCACCGGCGGCAAGGGCACCGGCCTCTCCCCTCACCACGGAGTTCCGCAGAGGTCCAGCTAGAACGAAGGGCCCCACCAGCAAGTAGCCGTGGGCAAGCCCAATCTCCACTCCCCTCAACAAGGGAGACACGGCGGTGCGGTAAGCGGGCAAGTTGGACAAGTACCATGCGACGAGGGGGCTGCTGGTCACGGGAGTCTCGAAGCCTCCGATGAAGGGATCGCCGTTGAGAGGCTCCACAACCTGGTACTTCTCAGCCCTGACGCCCAGGGCCTTGGCCTGCACCGCCTGCGCGGGGCGGGCAGCTCGCAGGGAGCTCACATTGCCGAGGAACGCCCGGTTGCTGCTGGCTCCGCCGTGGGAGACCTTGGACACTCGCTCCATGGCCATGAGGCCTCCCGCGCGGGTCATGGCTGCGGCCGCCATGTCTGATGGATGGATTGCTGGGGGAAACTAGAAATGAGCAATTCGTTGCTGAAGCTTCGATGGTCTGCTGCAGCTGATGAGATGCCGGTGTCGGAAGAAGTGAGCTAAGATGGGATCGTCCCGTGCGGAGGAGCTACGGGAGCGAGCGCGATCTTCGAACGGAAGCGCAAGTGTAGCATTCTATCCGGTTGGCTGGCCGTAGGTGCTCGATAAGGTGGGAGCCACGTGGCGCACTCGGGTTCCTGGAGGGACATTTCTTCCCGATAACTTATTGTAACGAGTACCGATAAAACTCCCCCCCCCCCCCCCCCCCCTTTGAGACGAGAGAGAGTTGGACATTTCTTGAGTAGAGATCTATGCTTACATTCAAGCATATCTTTTTCTTAATACATCCTCTTGTACATAGGCCAAACCATTCTTTTACATATCTATGTACCTTTCAAAATCCGGGAGGGTGGGTGGGACCATCCCTCATGGTCATATCATTGCATAGCTATCATTATACATTTATAACTATCTCATCTTGGTATGTATCTAACAAAGTTAAACCGTTGAGCATCGAACTACTAAGGTTGTAACCTTTGCACCCTTACATGATGATTTGCATTCCATGTCTAGGATGTACCCAATTAAACTCAAAAAAGGTATTCTTAAACATTTTGAAACTAACTTTCAAGGTTTAAAGACTACTCAAAGATGTCTTGTATTCCACATTATTTAGTAGAATATTTGTACATTATACATCCTATTTTTGCAATAAGATGGTATACAAAACCTAAGAAAGCCGTCAAAGTTGTGAAGGGTCTGCCTCACATGTGTGCATGCCACCAACCAAATCCAAAGAGAGGGTTAGTGACGTAGATGAGGTGAATAACAGAAGCCAATTGTTATTTATGTCACACAAATAATTACACAAACATTTTGTATCCATGCATACTCAATGGTAGTATCCATCCAATACTACCATTGAGTACTCTACCTATTCCTTAGCCATTTTGAAACTTGAGTGTTGGAGATTTGAGGCAGTTTACATGCACGTTCCACAATCCCACTCACTTTACACTAATCCCCAAAGTTACTTAGGGTAAACTACCAATGCGGGTTAACCTTTGAAAAGGATGCTCTCATGGCCCTTGTCTCTTAATATAGGATTAGGTAAACATCATTGTCCGTAGATGCATATTGCTAGATCTATGGTGGATATTTTCTAAATGTACCTTTTCGAGCCCTAAAGTAAATAGTCTTTTGGGGTTATATTTAAAAGGTTGTGCTAGTTACATATGGCAAAGTAAAAAACAGAGTATAGAGCTGACTAATCTTGTCCTGATTAAACTCTTGTTAAAATAGGATATATAATCACTATCATAGAGTTATGTCATGTAGAGTTAATGACAACATACATCCCTTCAGTTAGCAGGGTCTCGATAATCACGTGGTACTTTATCATACATATTTCCCTGTATACTGGTGTAGTTTCTTTTTTGTCAGTACTTGTTCAAGTTTGACTATCAAGAATGGTTCAATACTTCCAAGTTATCTGGATTTTTCTCAGCAATCTATTCCTGTATTGTATATACATATTATTCTGCTTTCATCAGAGATATGTAGTCACTTCTGTTAGTTCACACAAAGTGATATAGGCCTGTCAAGATGTATGGTGTTCAACCGGTCAGTGGTATCCCAACGAAGGGGTATATACTCCTTTATGCCGTAATCATAACAATCTCAGTTTACTGCTGTAAACTATACATTCTGCAGTGACTACTTACTGTTGGATTGGACTGCATTCCACAGAATATGACACATTTTCAATACTCAGGGTAACAGATCTTCAACACATGCCCATCAATTTATTCGGTATTAGTATTCTCGAAATCTGTAAACTCGAAAATACTTTTATATGGTTAGATCTCCTCTGATCAGCAAACGAATAAGTAAAGGAAATGAGTTTTCTTCTTAATCACTTTTTCCTTTACATTGATATTTCTCAGATGGTCACCGAAAAAGGCTTAGGGTGTAAGTGTCCTCTGTACCGTTAGCAACTCTGTGCAACCAGTATTATCATAGTGGGTCCCTGTAATCATATCTCTTATTATATACAACTCCAGCCATATGAGCATTACAAATCTCTTCATATGTTTGAAAGAGATGTATACATGAGTTCCGTTCTTCACCTAATTTCTCAAATAGTCAATATCCATGTTATGAGATGTAAGTATTTTCGGAATCACTTGATTTGACAAACTGTTTTGTGTAGTTGGCTCTCTTCTAGCTATCAGACAGATAGGAAGAGGATAAGAATTTCTTCTGAATCACTATTTCCAATAGTTCATCAATTCCTCTCACATGGTTACTGAAAATGCACGGATAAGTGTTTTCGATTTTCCTCAATCTTGAGCAACCAGTTTACATGGTTAGTTTACAGAGTATGGTATCAGTAACACCTTTTTTCCTTAGAAGAAGCATTGTACACTTTAACGTTCATATAGTCGTTTTAAGAGTACAGATGGATTAACTACTGATATTATTCAATATTACAGTAGTCTCTTTATACACTGTATATTATTGGCTACTGAAAAGAAGCAGGGTAATATTTCAAGATATTCCTGCAATTTATTGGTCACTGTTTACACAAGCATGTACTAATATCCCGACTATATTATTTTTGGAAGTTCTAGTACGGGTATCAATCAGATTGTAGACATATTAGAATATTTTTGTCATGAAGTATAAACTCAATATTCCAGTATTTCGAAGAGAAGTATCTTGAAATTTTGCAATGAGTTGGCCACTTCTTCGGAAAGCATATAGCGCTTGTAGAAGAGGTCCTCACCTGTGCCCATGCTCCCCAAACATACATATAGTAGGTTAGTAAAGCGTACAACAGGTGTTAATGGACCTCTTGTCTTGTTATCGATGTCAACAAGGCTATTCTACTTCTTTAGAAATAGGTAATATTCATTTTAGTCTACATATATTGTAAAAAAGATTGATATATACATGCGCTTTATCAAGAATTGTGTAGACCAAAGTATTATAGCAAGATATCAGGTACAGTTTATCCATCATAGTATAGTCTGTGTAGTCATATATCACCACCTTATACTCGACCTCAGATGAGTGAGTCTTGCTCATCTTGAAGCTGCAGTGATTTCTCCGAACATAGACTGTGTTACTTCTGGTTAGGACCAGACTCGTTTCACTGCTATCTTCTAAGCACCACCCATTCACTCTGTGCTTACTGTCTAATGCTGGTTGTAAGCGTCACAGATTCTACTTCCTACCCTGTTTTGCAGAGTCTCATCTCAGAGACACTTCTTCTTAGCAGAAGCACTTGCAGGCAGAAAGTATCCGAATCCTAGTATTGAAAGCAGGGGGTCACACAGACTTGCCCATTCTCGTCGTCTTTTTATATTCTGTTTTTTTCTTTTTTTGTTCACGGGCAGCCCGTAAGGGTATATTTGGAACCAGATTTCAAGATTTCAAGATGTAGAGAGAGAGAGAGAGAGAGAGAGACAGAGTTCCTTTGCTTAAACTACCTTCGTTGACAAGAGTCTCAAGTCCCAATCACACCAACATTTCCAACCGGTTCCAACTATAAAATTACTAAGGATTATGTTGATGAATAGATGATGGCCCACCACTTTTCACACTTATACGATCGGAGATGCCGATGGATGGTGCCAAATGTAGTTGGTGTGATCAGCCCCTCAAGTTGGGGATATTTTGTTGTTGATAACTTCATCCTTAGTCATTTCTTAGAATACTATACCTCGTTCAATTAAAAACCATATGTTTTTCATTGAGACTCTCCAATCAAAGAAATAAGATAAAAATTAAAGTGCAAAATTTGGTCAAGTCACTTGTGCGTGAAGGAAGACTACATTTTACAATACTATGCACTATTAGCTAACTTTATTAGTCACCACTTCTACATCCCTTCTACACATAATAATTGTAGTCTTCCTTTCTTCAAATTTCTTTAAATTGTACCTTGTTATGATTATGAATTATCAATATTCGTAGTCAAAATCTTAAGACGTGCTTTACTGGCATGTCAAGATGTTAAATGTAAACTGTATTGGAAAAAACTTATCCTTGGAGCATTCTTCTTCCAAATACATAAAAATAATATAGGGACTTTTATCAGCACCACCGTGAATGGGAACCCGTTCTTCCTTACCTTGATTCCATTTTACTAGGTAACAGTGTAGGCATACATTCTATCTTCCGGGAGGTGTCTTCTTCCAAACATATATGGTAGGTGTTCAAACGGAAACTTGGCATTCCAGACGTTTTGGCTGGATCCAGAAAGTGTCTCCCAAGTCATGACTTTGAAGGAGAAACACATCTTGTAATCAAAGTAGGTAAGGATCAAAGGTAGAATTTGTATACGTTACAAAGAGTGACCAATCCATACAGTCAACGACAGCACATTGAAGCTGTATGATCCTGCTCAGTGTGCCCATTATAACAATGGGTACCGGCAAGCAACTGCCACAATACAAATCCCAAGCCACCATGAGCCTCTAGCACTTGCTGGACAGAAACTTTGCCCTTGACAGCAGGAAATGAGGGCCTTATTTTGATTGTGGATGTTTAAGAGAATCCTATTAACTAGCCTGCAGAGCATTACAGACTTGCCCAATGTCGGTGAATTCCGACCTCCCTATCAACAGATGCTTGGCAAAGTTCAAAGCTCGGCGCTCGCATTGGACCTTCTTCTCCAAGTCAGAAATAGACTCCAAGTCTTCGACATGAGCAATGCCGACCACTCTCCTGTAACAAGGGCCAGGGAAGCTATTAGCACAAACTTGTCATAGAAAAGAAGAAAGCAAAGAAAAGAAAGACAAATTTGATGTTGCCACCAGCATGCATTATGGTGTCGCTTCATTTTCGAGTTGGTCCAAGTCTATATGTAACCCTGAAACAAGTATTATGAGAATTAGAAGGACCCCAACAACTATTGCATCCTTTTGAAGGTGAACTCCTTGACAGGGCATGGACAAGCCGTCTGGCATCTATCCCCCCAAGGGCAAGCCCCTAGGTTCCCACATGGTTGATAGAAAGATCCAGTTCACCTGAATACCCCCACTATGACCATAGATGGTAGGGTGCACTGGAAATCAAGTGCTACAAAGGTCACCCATCCGAGCACTATCCCGGGCTTTGGCGGCTTAGCCTCAGTTCCCATGGAATCCGGGTTAAGGCCTTGGGTTTAAGCCACACTCCAACTTGTCATACTAATTGTAGCACTGACTAGCCTAGGCTGGAATAAAAGTTTGCTTGCTTCGAAGTATGTACAATGGTTCACCTGATCATTTTAGCTGCAGCATAGCCAAGACTGTCCTGGAAAATCTCAGACATATATGATTTCTGCGCGCGTGTTTGCAGTTCTTTTGTATTGTAAACTTCCTTCTTGTATGCATCCCCAGCACCCCAATTTCGGTCCCAAAGAGAAACAAACTCCTCTGCAAAGAGTCGCCACGTCTGGTCTATTGTCTTCAATAACCAGAGTTTGTACCCCTGTGATGCAACATGTGTACAACGGCTCATTATTCTCCTGGAAAACCACAACAAATGGGAGAGATTTTTGCAAATTTATACCAGAGAAAAATATGTAACTTCTCTCTAAATGCATCACTGGCCTGCTGACTTTTACACTACGCCAACCAACAAAAAAGATGGACTTCATTTTTGACGCAGTCTAGAAAGAAAGTTGAGTACCTCTCGGTCATCTTTGGCAGTTGCATGGCCATCTTGAGACACATATGCAAGCATCAGATTGCCAAGGAACGCTCCCACATCGAATCCCATTGGCCCGTAAAAGCCAAACTCGGGATCAATACATTTTGTGGATGTTTGCGTGACCATTATGGATCCTGTGTGTAAATCCCCATGCAACAGGGCCTGTGTTCTTTCACAAAACCTGTCATCACATGTCCCATACTCATCATTCAGTAAACATGCCATAGAAAAACAATGATGACTGTAATGGCTTCCAAGGGTAATAAGAATAGATCCTTCCTTCAATCAAATTAATAAACAAATCCACAGAATTTGACAAATGACATGTCCTAATGCACTGTACATGTTACTCTCTATATACAACAGAGTGCAAGTGAGCCCTAACGGTCTTAATGTACTAAGTTCTTACTTTGACTTGAGGCTGGCAATCTCAATTTTGACATCTGAATCTTCCCGTAGAGCTTGGGCATCAGCATCAAGATGTGGTGACGTCCATCTATTGTTGGAAGCATCCATGTAGGGCTCCGTAAAAATGACTTGCTCCGTTAGCCGACACATTTCAATATTGCCGCAAAATATTGCCACTGCAAGCAAAATCCACAATAAAGTGCAACTTTCATGATTAAGATTATCGAGGGACTACCTTAAAAGGTGCACATCACTGCATCAACTGAACTATTTTGCAAAATTACTCTTTCTAAAAAGATGCACGAGCAAGGAAAATGAGACAGGTCGGCCATGAACTTAGGAATACAAAGACGTACAACAACATGCACCTCATGTATTCAACTCAATACCAAAACAGTGATTATTAGTTCTGGAAACTCATTGACTGCTGGGTACCTGCTTCCCGATGTGTCAGAGTGGAGACCGCCAGCAAAGAAGTGTTGAAGAGAGTGGAGGCCATATATTTTGCCATGTCTCGTGCTAATTGAGGATACACTACGCCGGCAATCAAGCCTTTTCTCAAAATGATGTGCGGCGGTTCTAAGTATTCCATGACAGTCAACGCCATGGGATGGTCGAAGTAATAAACCTCTGGCACATGGTCCGGTGCCCACCTTCCATGCTCACGCAACACAGTGGTTTCAAAGTAGGCTCGCTCAATTGTCATTGGCCAAGATTCACCAACACACCGCACATAGGGTAGAGCCTGTCATGCAAAACACAAATTCATATTTAAGCTCATGTATGAAGAGGTCATAACAAGTTTAAAAAGGAATCATGAGAGGAACCCATCAAGTGCTTATATCAAACCAAACTCACATCAATTCATCAATATACTATACATTTTAGAAAGGTTGAACGGTGATTGCACAGGTAATCAGGCAATCACCATTCCAAAACCAGTTGGCTGTCTACAAAGACTTATTGAGTGGACAGTGCGGGATAACCCAGGATATTAATTTATATGGATGGGTGCATGGGGCCAGGACAGACGGCATGGGCCTGTACTAGTCTACTATACATTTTGGAACAGTGAGTGTGCATGGGCGTTGACATTATTGCAGTTCCGCAGCTCCAGCCATTGACGGGGCCAGGAACTTAAATTTGTATGCACAGGAGCAACAGACTGGGCTGGCACAGGTTCAAACTAGTTTGATGTGTACTTGGGAACCACAAAGTGCTATTAAACAAAACATAGATCAATTAGTTCAATGCATACCTGCTTCAAAACAAAGGACCCCTTTGGACCAACGAGAATGTATACATAGTTTAGGTTACCGTCTCCAACTTCCTTGATGCTCCATTCTGTGCTTGTTCCACCTAAAATATCTGCCAAATGAGATTGGTTCTTCACATAGTCCGCAACCACTGCCTCATTCAATGGTCTGAAAGAAGAATGCAAATCTTCACCCATAGCACGTCCACATACAGCTGGCCCATTCAAATCCACTGGAATGGTGGGCTCTGATTCAAGGTCTGGTTTCCCAGCTTCATTAGGGGTTTCTCCTTTGGTGGCTTTTGCAATAAAGGACTGGATATCAAAGACATCGCTGTTCTTGTCTTTTGTGATCACACCCTGCCATTAACAACAACAAATACTGAGTTCACTCCACAGACTGAAAACAAGTCCACATGAAGAGTTCTTAGACCCAAGACAAAAACAAGCATTCTGATAGATGTAAGGTAAGTGGGCCTGTAACAGACACTTTGAGCTCTGCACCTACTTCTCCTAGGGTATGAAATGCCCGCTTAGTACAAGTGGATTAGCAAATACAAGTCCACACAATTTTGGAGCTCATTTGAGTATCTTAATCATTATCAAAGTGAAGGTTCTCTTTCTTCTTGGATGCTCATATAAGTCCCCCCAATATTATGTTGATTAATGGACCTGGAGTAGTTAACAAAATTTTGAGCATGTAGTCCAACCTCTTGAAACACATGTGTCTACTTGGGGTTCGTCATTATATCCACACCAGTCCAATTACACACAACTCAAATACAGGTGTCCGACGATTGAAATAAGTAACCAAATTAGGCCCTCTTAATTTATGCCATGTTGAGAACAAGCTTGGGGAGTTTACCTGGTCTGTAATGATACCGGTAATGAGTCGAGCTGGTGTGACATCAAAAGCAGGGTTCCAAACACCAACACCGTGTGCAGCAATTTGTGTACCGTGCCCACCATGTGTGTGGGTAAGCTCTTTTGGTGACCTCTCCTCAATCACAATTTCCTTTCCAGACTGAATCGCGGTGTCAATGGAAGTCAAAGGTGCTGCTACGTAAAATGGTACATTATGGTGGAAGGCTGACAGAGCCAGACTGTATGTCCCTATCTTGTTTGCTGTGTCCCCTGTACAGAAAAAAAGCGACATCAGCAGAATTGCCTTTGTGAAAGCTGCATTGCGTATTCTAGCCATGATGAAATTGAAATAATATAGACATGATTTGTATGCATCACAACTTTCCAAAGAGTCGTGTTAAATTATACCTACTGGTGTATAATGTAATTATCTTATAATGTATGTCCTACTCTAACGTAACAATTTGCTTCATAGAAGCCTAATGTGGCACATGTTAAACAAAAATGAGGAAATCATGACGCATTAACAAGATATGTATGATGTTATTTCAACAATTTATTGTTTCTACATCATAATTCCAGCTCCAAAAGTTTGTGATGTGTTCATCGCCTCAATTAACAAGAAAACAGAAAAGTTATGAAAGAAGCAGAGATCGAGCCACAAAACCTCCACAACAAAGTTCCCAGAGAAAGTGGAAATTCAAACACCTACCATTGGCTGCAATTCGGTCTGCCCCAACAACGACTGCATCAACACGGCCTAATGATTTCAAAGAAGCTGCAGCAGAGTCAGCTACCAGCACTGCTGGTATCTTATCATGTACCAACTCAAACGCAGTCAATCTTGACCCCTGCAACAATCCCAATTACCAGAAAAATGGAGAACACAATTAAAGACAGACATATGAAGAAGCTGCTCAGCAAGTGTAGAAGTATACTTGACCTAACAGGCACTCTAAAGACCTCCATTCTTAAACCAAAAGGTAAAGACACTCGAATGATATGATACTATCAAACGTTATGAGAAATAAACTAAACCTTCTATACAACAGACAACAATAATTGATACATAAACAACAGGAAGGACATAAGCTTCCCTGATGGAAGATTAGTGAAGACCACAGTATGACCTTCACATGCAAGTAATTTCAGGGACCATCATTAATTGATAAGATTACCAAAATGATTTTCAGTAACTTTGGCAGCTTCTCACAGTGAACTGACAAACAATATTACCTTTCCAGGACAACGAAACAGAAAAAAAATTCAAAAAAATAGTGGAACACCAAATATTAAACCTGATTGTAAGGACGTGTTTCTGTACAAATAGCGGTCTCAAGCTTTCCTTGTGCATGCAGCGCACGAATGACTCCCAAGGCTGTCCCATATGCAGATGTTGCCAAGCTGATATACAACAATTAATGTACACAGTATGTCATTCAAAGACACTCACATCTGTACGGAGGGTCATGTGTACATGGTGATCTAATGCTGCCTAATATTTAGCATTTTAAAGCATCTCAGCCAACATTGAGAACCCAGGTCGCACAAAGAGCAACTGTGGATATGAATCTCCCAAACAAATAGTCAACAAGGGAGGGAACCGTTTTCTTGATATCAATCGGGTATCTATAATGAAAATTTCACATTTTTTTGATACCAGTAGTGTATGGGTATTTGACAGTAAATTTTGTTTTCAATACCATTCGGGTGTATATACCATGCAAGAACCTTCATACCTGGGCAAAATCATCCTAGTATCAATGTGGTTCAGAAAGATATTGACCCAAATAATAACTCAGGTATAAAAAGATTCTACTACCTTGACATACCCACCAAATATCAGTATTTCACTGGTATTACAATTTTGATAACCACAGGTAGGTTCTTTGATAGCATTATTGATGTTGATTACTGATACCCATGCATACACCTACATACAAGACCAATGCTGGTTTCCACCTGCCAGTATTACAATGCGTGAGGACACGCATGCCTTTGCGTGCAGGAGGTGTTGTTGATCCCATCCAACTTGACAAAGCATCTGCTCCAAAGGCTCCAATGGCCTTGTTGGAGGCCATGTCAGCAACCAGCATGTTTTCTGAAGCCTCCATGTAAGCCTGTAGATGCAAAAACCACATCCACAATTTCAAGATCGATAGGACTGTCTAGATGTCTGCGCAGAAAAGTTCAAGGATGCCGTTTTGGAAACGGAATTCGGCGTGCCAAGGTAAAAGACTTTCAGCCTTGACATTTGCCTCACCTTGAGGAGCTAGGTTTCAACATCGGTCCCTCTTTTTTCAGATAGAAATGTCAATTTCAACTCCAATCCAAGACGAAGATTTTGTAAGGCTTAAAACCACATTTCCAATCAGTGTTGAAACGGACAATTGTATCCAACCAAAGAGGGACCAACCTTGCAACCAATCTCCCAAAGGTTAGGCACATGTCAAGACCACGATTTCTTCCCAATCAAAAGCACTATTGTTTGAATTGATCTGCAATCATGTGCTCACCTGATATGCTGACTCGGCATCGGCTCCTTCATCGGCTGCCTCTTGAACAAGAGCTAATAAAGTTGTGGCAGCATCTGCAAGGTTGACAGCTGTTGGACGACTGCGGCCACAGAGAATACAAATCCCTAATATTATTAGTAAAAAACAGTTGATGCAACAAAATCCCTCTTTCAGAGACTGCCCGATTCTGCTTGACTGTTGATCTTAGACTTATAATCCCATTGTGTTACTCAAAGGTAGAAAAGAGGGAGAGCCTAGATTTTGGAAGACTTTGGCCAACTTATGACCACCAAATTTTGTAGCCACCAGCTGACAAAGTTGAACAATAGCTAACAAAGTTTGTGGC